>VZRH01007327.1:429055-475065 GCA_013397555.1 Urocynchramus pylzowi | reverse complement strand
AAAAAAAAAAAAAAAAAAAGTCTTTGATTTAGGCTAAATATGACAAATCAAACACTGGTGTTATCTACATTATTCTCCTTCTGAATCCAAAACACAACAATGTACCAGCCACTGAGAAGAAATTAACTCCATCAAAATTGAAACCAGGACATTAATTCACTCTGGAAGAAGACTTGGAAGAAGCTGCAAGAGCTTGTAAACCTATTTATGACAGTTTAAATATTCTCAGTTAGGCAATCTTGACTTTCAGTCTTTTATTTTTTTTAAATTTATGTGTCTTAAAAAGGCTTGTGGAATATAAGACTCTTGAAAAGGGGAAACTAACTGAAACCGTGATGGAAAATTCTTTTAACAGCTGTAAGCTTCTTGATTTGTTCCAGCTAATGAGAGGATTTTGCTGTGGTCTGAGCTTGGAAACACCTGCCTTTGCTTTTGCAATGTAGTCTTCTCCACTTGTATTTCATAGGCTAGGGGCCAGAGGAAATCCAGTTATGCCAATAAATTATAGTATCTTGAATCATGCCAACCTACTTATTGAGATGAGCCTCAAATATCAACATGAAAAAAAATATTACTTATTTTTGAAAACGTTTTTACATGATTTTTTCACTTCTACAGCTTTCATAATGGCCTAGATATGGAGTTGGGTATGCAGTCAAGTTCAGAAACAAATTCTACTGCTTGCAAGACTGAAAACCTGAGAAAGTTGGTGCCTCTGTTTGTTCATGCAGTTTCGGACAGTAGGAAGGTGGGACTGAAAGACATAACGTTGAATAATGTAGGAAGAGTGGGCTGCACCTTTAACAGGAAGGTTAGCAAATTCACTTGCACAATTCCTGTCCAGGCTCTAGTTTCAAATACTTAGGCATGAACACACTGGCTTAGAATTTTCTTCACTAAGCCCCAAACTAAAGAAAAAGAAAAAAGAAAAAAAAAAAATAAAAATGAAGGGCTTTGGAGTTAGCAACAGTAGCTTGGAAAATAAAATTCTTTGCCAAAACATTTTGGGTTTTTTCACAGGTGGAGTGATAAATACACAGTGATAAATACACTGGATTACATCCCTCACTTCAAACATAGCCCTTAGCCACAAGGTCCTCTAGAACTATAACTGATTAATTGGAAGGTAGGTATTAATGTGTTGCATGCCAAATGTGTCTAAAAGATGCATTCAGCCTCCCAATAAAAAAAATACTACACATTCATGCATTGAAGCCTGAAACTACCAAAAGATATTGAGTGCAAAGAAGTAAACAAAGAGGGATGATTCAATTTTATACTTTGGAAATCTTAAGTGGACATTGAATGTTTTCAGACTTAGGTCCAAACCCCACTCAAGTAATCCCTGAAAAAAAAAAAATCTGTTGTGATTTCAGTATAAGAATTTATGGGATGTTTGATGATATAAAGAAGACTGTAAGTTTTTTATTTACAGGAATTACCATACTGAGATAAGCATTAATGTACAAGCTTCAGGGATGTTATGTGGGATTCTTGCAAGGCACATTAACGAGTTGAAGGTACTCACAGAATGTCTGTGAATCCACCTAATTTCTCTAGATGTTTAAAATGCCATTTTAGTAGATTATACATTTTATATGTATTTACAGTATAAGACCGAAACTTATGCAGACTGTGCATTTCTATGGAAAAAAAGAGGAATTTTAGTTGTTCAGTTCTAGCAGAAGTTTTTATTTTATTTGTTTTGTTGGAAGATACCAACTTAAAATTCAAATGTGAAAACACAGGAAATTTTTTCATGCTGATCAGCTGGGGTCAAAATTTCATAAATCTAGGAGGAGATATACCTCAACAAAACTAATTTTTATATTTAAAGAAGATGAAAGTCAAGTTTTTCAATGAGACTAGTCTATTAGCACATTTATGAAATATGGAAGAGGCATGCTGAATTCCTCCTCCAAGTTGGAAAAGTTTTTGACATCTCAAAACATGATATACACAGCTTCTAAGCCCCAATGTTTTCTGCCTAAAAAATGTTTTATGAATAACAGAGTTGAGTTGCTCTTGAGAAGAACTCTTAAGCAAATGATCCCCATAGTCTACAATGGGCACAATTCTGTAGTCTACAAGCTTTTGGCCAGCACAATTTTGCTGCACCATAGTGCTGGTGAAATTTATTATTAGGTTGAGGAAAACATCAATTGTGCTTTAGCTGATTATGTGTATTATAAAAATTTACATAATAATAGAATCAAATGCACACTGTAACATTTTACTGAGGATATCTTTCTTGTAAGGAAAAAAGTGAAGGTTTTTTGCTACCAAGGCTATTGACATCAATTTTGACTTGGAACTTCTCTAGTAATAGCTCATTGTTCTGAAAATCCTGTACAAGTGAAAGCGGAAAAAATGGTATATGCCATTATAACTGACTTTAAAGACTGTAAGGAAGAGATTTATTTTGTATTTTACTTTCTAGGCAACTATGTTTAATGAATTGTAATTTCAAAAAAAAAAAAGGTCCTTTTTTCTTATCTTTTTTTTTTTAAATTAAAAACAACAAAGGATCTCTGAACTGTGTTAGGAAGTGTTTTTGTCTGTAAAATACTGGTTTTTTTTCTTTCCTAAGCCAAAGACTTAGCATCCAGTGACTCTTAAGATCAATGACATGTTATGTATGGAGAAGGGCTTCCAAAGTGAGTAAATAAAGTAGAAATATTTAGTTGAATGAATTCTTATTACCGTAACACTTCAAGGAACAAACTAAGACCCATTTTGTTATTTTTACTTGCTTTGTCCTCCTCCTTCGACACTGTAAAGGTGTCACATGCTGTTCTCTGACAGGAGAGCCTCAGCTGACCTCTAATCTTGCAGTTGTGCCTCCAGAGCTGGATGCTCACACCTCTATGTATCCCCAGAGGAGTCATCAGGACATTTGCTGCTCATTAGCATGGATCCTGGTACTGAACTGGAGCCCCAGTTAGCTGCTAGGTAAGTAAGTAATGAACAGGATCTGGTAGCTACCTCAACCCCATGGTGGTATTTATTGTGTTTCCCATCTTGATTCAGATTTTTGAAAGACAATGGCTGTTGTTCTGTACTTTTATGACAATTGTTTTGCATTTGCATCTGCTGCTTTCTTTAATTTTTTCCCTGCATTTTTGTTTCTTTTAAATTATCTAAAATAAGTTTTTCTTTTTTCTTCTCTACATCCTAAACACATATTTATGAAAGAGGAGGTCATGTCAGGTATATCCTCACTTAGATGAGTACTTACTTAACTAAAGCTATCAAAGCATTACCCATTTGGGGCAGTCTCTGTTGCAGCAATTTTTTTAAACAAGATATTAATTTATCTATTACTCTCTGCTGGAAACCACAAAGAGATAAAAATTATTCTCACTAATTTTTAATTATTATTATTTTCATTATTAATATTTATTTATTCTTTAATAACTATTTCTTCTATAACCTGTCATACCACTTAGAAAATTACTCGATGTCTGCATTGTTCATATTTTGATTAAGAGGCGACTGGCTAAGTAACACCCATACTGTTGAACTTAGTAAAATAACTTGGATTGCTGTTGGAAAATGGCATCAGCTTATTTTTTACTGAGCTTTGGCTATGTAGTGTTTTCTGTTAGTATATTTAAAAATGTGTCTGTGGTGATTCTATACTATGAAAGCATAGGAAGTACCATACAGGGATGAAAAAATATTTCTCATGAGATATTTTTTATCTCATTTTATATCATATTATCTCATATATATTTATCTCATTTTATCTCATATATATTAGTCCGGATTAATGTATAACTATCCTGTTCTTGCAAATTCAAACACAAATTAGGAACCTTGGAAATTCATCCATTTTTTGCACAATTTAGTGCCATGAGTGAACATGCACTCATATACATGCAAGTATTGGAAAAAAGGTCAATTCATGGAATAGCATAGGTTTGACACAAACCCCAGAGGTTATAATTTAAGTTCTCTGTAATTATGCAAATACAACCTCACATGAATTTCAAAGTAAGTTTTGGTGTTACATATCCACAAGAAATGAAAATTAAAAATTTGTTCACATTTCTGTGGGGCAAAACAGTGACTCACAGTAAGAAATAAAATCAATTAGCATACTCTATAGATGACCCATATTTTTTCCAGGGGTTATATAAATAGCTATTTTCTAATTGGCTCTGCTGTCCTTTGAGAAAGGGGGGAAACTTACTGTGCCTGGGATCCCTCAGGATTCCACCTGCTTAGACTGGTATCCCAATCCAAACAAGGGACCTCTGGGGTTACCTCTGAAAAGATACAGCAGAAGGACAAATGTTTATGACTACCACTTCTAAGACTTTATGGTTGAATGGTTCTGCACCTGATGTGTCCTTCTGAGTAGGTTTAAGATGTTAGGGAAAAACTCTCAGTGATAATACTGAAAGGAAGGCAATGGTCAGTCATAGGTGGTGTATAGGTCTACATCAACCCATTGTCTATCTCAGATTGAAAGTTTTGTACAGTGGCTCTTTCTTTATCCATCCCTTTACTCCCTCTCTCTGCAACCTGATCTCTCCCCACTTCGGTATATTTAACTTGCATAGTTTGTTTCAAACAATTTATATCTTTGACATTCTCTTTGGTTCTACCAAACAACATATATCTATAAGAATGTAATACATAAATGAGGGACATGCAAGAAACTTGTGATGGAGCAAGGGAACAAATAAGATAAGAGAGGTAGCCAGGGGAAGATGTGTTCAGCTGAATCAGTATGTGTTGTCCTTTAAGACATGCACAAGTGTCTAATACCTAGCTAGGATAATTAACATCAGATATCAGAGGTATGATTTTGACAATTTTTTCTCTTGTGGTATATTTTATTCATGTCCATAAAGTTCCAGATAGTTACACCTGAATATAAATATAGTATAATTATATAGTATAATTATATACTCTATATATAATAAAGTATATAATTATATAGTATAATTATAAGCTCTATATATAACAGAACTTATATTATGATATATTTCCAGAAAGAGCAGGAGGTATCTTTTTGTTTTTCTAATAGCATTAAAGAACCTGCTTTATGACATCTTTACTGTATTTACCTTTACCTAAATATACCTCAGATGAGATTTCTGCTTACTCTGTTCACTGAATGAGTATTGATAATTAATTGATTATTTGTTTCCAGCAAGGAATTGTTAAGTGTGTATATTAACTATGGTGGGAATCAGATATTATGGTACTAATTTGATATGAAAAGCAGTTTTTGGTGATATACTGAATGCAGGACAGCCTGTGGCATCTAATTATGAAAAAAACATCATAACAGCTAACATTAAGGAGATTAAAAAACATATTGATACAATATAAACTAAATAGAATGAATCCTAAAATGAAGACTGTGCAATTTTTTCACTGGTTCTGTATTGAATTGAGAAGCAAATTTTGAGGCAAAATGTGTTTCACAACTTCTTTTTTTTTTTTTTTTTTTTTAAGAAACCTTTGCTTCTAGTGTCCTCCAAACTTCTAAGAATATCGAAATATATAATTTCATTGCATAGAGCATTGCAGAAGGATCTGCCAGGCAATATTGCTGATTGAGAATGTATTAATCTGAGTGCTACTGGCAATTGGCAGGCATACGTTGTGCTGGTTTCTAAAGTTCTCTTCCCCCCCTGTCCTTGAGGTTCAGATAGCTTTTAGAGCACCCAAGGTGAAAGGTATTCCTTAATTTTTTGTATTTTACAAGTTCTTTTATTTGGAATAAGCTGAACAGGTAATGAAAGAGAAAAAAGGGAACAAACCTAAAAAGCACAAGAAACATACCTCTCATTTTGCCTACATTTCTGTTTTCACAGCAGTCTGAGTTTGTTTTTGCCTTGCTTTCTCTCCTGAAAGCTGGAAAAGTGCCAGTGATGCATGTAAGCCAGATGTTTGGAGGCTTGCAGAGCCAGCTACTTTGAAAAAGAAAAATGTTAGGGAAGGGACTTCTTAAGGGCTAGACATTTGCTAATAAGTGATGGAGCTCTTCTTCTCTGCAGATGTTCCATTCTAACAGAAGGAATGTTCTTTAGTTTAAGGCTTATCTAGAATTAGCTGCATTCTTTTGTCCTCTGCACTAGAGATGTGTGCTCTGTGGATGATACTGTGTGCTTTCTATGTGTCCCTGCTTTCGAAGGGAAGCTAAATTCCTGTTACATGTTACTGCAATGAACCATCCTGGACCAGATTTGCTCCTTAGACAGATTTACCCCTTGCTGAGTTGATATCAAAGGGCCCAGTCCTACAAAATGTTAAATAAGCTTTATTTCAAAATCTAGGAAATAGGACTGCTATCAGGCAACACTGGTAGCCATGCAGGATCAGGATCTAAATATGTGTTCTTGGTTAGAGAGTGTTTTTATTTAATTTTGTCTTTAGATTAAAAACAAAGGTTTAAATAAATATCAGTGCTGATTGTTTACAACTTTCTCCCCACCGTGCCTTTAAACATTTATTATTCTGACTCTTTTAAAATACACTGGCAGCTTTTTATGGCTATATTAAGCAAATCTCTAGGGCAGCAGACAAGACGGGGTATTATTCTGAGATTAAGGAAGGAAAATGAGAAAGAAGCATATGAACAAAGGCAGACTGAACAGGAAGCGGATCACACTCTTTTTCCACTGCTGGAGGAAACCACAGCCCCTATTGTGTGTGCTCTGAAAGTGATTATCTCCAGTCACTAGTTCTCCCAGAGTTTAATCCACTGATTCATTGACTTTTTTTCATCAGGATTGGAAATGAGACATCAAAAAGCATTAATATCCATTACAGCAAAGATCCAGACCAAAGGGACCATTAGCTTATCTGTGTTAAAATATTTGCTTGACAAATTTTGTTTCCCAAACACATCTTGAGGTGATAATTTACTGTTCTCAATACTTACATTTTGCAAGGGGGTTGACAGCTATTGTGGAAATGAAACGTATCTGGCACTGCAACTTCGTGTGCTATCACTTTATTACATTATATATATGCATCCAAGGATTGTGATTGTGGAACCACAGATGTCTGGGGCTTGGCTAATAAAAGACAGAATTGTCAGCTGCCCTGTGTCAAGGATAACCGTCTCTCCCTGGGAAGCAGAGACTGAAGTGCCAGACTTACGTCCTCACTCTGTGAGGTCGCTAATTAACTGCAACACCCAGAGTGGGCCAGACTGAAATCAATATATTAAGCCCCACTGATGGCAAAAAAATCCTCAGATCCACAGTAATTTAGAAACAGGAACAATGCATGAGTATGAAAATACTAAAATTTATTCCTTTGTTTGGAGGCTGTTCAATGCTTTTCTAAGATTTTGATAGGAGTAATCCTTGTTTCTCTTTATGTCACAGGACTGTATTACCACACTGCTCCATTTATCACCCTATTAAACTGAATTACTTGCTTAATTAAATGTTCTGTGTGATAGCAGTACCCGATGTGCATAACAGATAGCAGGGCAGAGAATGTCACTGTGCAGTACTGGGCTTTAATTTTTGAATAGTGTTGACTGTCCAAAGTCTTGCACCAGGACTCAGTGCTCCTCCATGCTAAAAAGCATTGTTTTCTCCCCACTGCCCCAGACTAGGGCTGCTTCCTTTGGTCACCTCACCAACATTCTCACCCCACCAAGGAGCCCAGGCAAGTTCCTCAGCTGCTCTGTCAAAAGCTTTTGTCTGCCATCAGGACAGGTGGACAGCAAAAGATTTACAAAGAATTGTCTGCAAGTTGGATCTTTAGATTAAAGGGTTTGAATATCTACTCTAATGCTTAAGATGAACAACAAAAAAAACCCTCACAAAAACCAAAGCTGCTTGTGTTCTGGGTCATTCTCTGTGAAACCTGGATTTGTGGCTGAGAAGGAGCACCTGTTCCTCTTGCTTACACTTGCTACTTATACCACGTAAAACTTTTTTTCCATGTTGAGTGTCTGAGGTGCAATTAACTGTGAACAGTGTGGTTTCTCCTGGAAGGCAATTAAAGTGTTTGATAAATCAAAAACTACAATGATTGTAGAAAGTATGTGTGGACAAGACTCAGTCCATTTATGCCTTTTTATTAATTGATTCTATGGGTGAGTGGATGGATACTTCCAATGCAGATTACAGTTTGCAATGTTGTGTGAAGCCGTGCCTATTTTTTTTGCTAATGCAGCTACATTCAGCTCTAGATGAAGAGGATAGCAGATGGACAGTGTTAAAGTATGTGGGGAACAGAAACGAAATTCTTTACTGTTTCATTATTATGACTATAGGTTTTTAGCTCATTCTGCAGCCTTTGTATCAATTTAAATTCCTCAGTTCTTATTGTGTCACTGAAGACTGCCTGCATAAAAGTGCAAGATAATTTTACCATTTGAGACTTCTATTTTCTGTTGGGTTACACATCTTTTATCAGAGCATCACACATACACAAAATCTGTAGCTGTGTCCTGCATGTGGTAATCTGCTTGACCACAGAAACTGGCATTACCAACATCTCAACCAGCACCTCTGCTTTGTGCACTGGATATTCATTTAAGTTGTATTTGAGGTATATTTGATATGTTGAAAACCTTATGGTTTTTATAAGCGCAGCTCTAGTTCAGAGTGAAATCTCAGTTTCACCCTGATTAGCAATCCCTCTGTGACAGGGAGGTCTTGTTAGATCACCTGTCACTGAGCACCTTGGGAGACTTGCCAGTGGGGAGTACAAAAACCTTTCTCAGGGACTAGCCTGTGAAATATCTCGTCTGGAAAGAAGAGTAGCCTGACCATTTTCAGAACTAAATCCATGATTAATTTATTTTATTTAGGCTCTCCTTCAACAAGATTTTTCATTCCCTTGTCATCTGTAGGTGTGGAAGCAGGTAGGAGTCTAACGTCACACACTGTCTTGAACCCTGGTGCACAAAGCATCAACACACACAAATGCATCTATCAGCCTATGTTCCAAGGTGGCAGAAAGCAGTGTTTTAATGCTCAAATGACAGCTTGAGACACCTGCAAAATTATTTATTAAAGTAAATTTGGCACATTAGATAAGTAGAGGATAACATCCCATTATGTGTGCATAAATCAAAGTAATATTCAGACTCTGTTTGTTCATTGGGCTACTTATTAATGAAAACCTGAAAATCTTTAAAATTGTATACACAAAACTAGTGATATTTTAACATCAATATCATAATGCTTATTATGGAAATCCATTTCCAGGAGAAGCTGTATTTCTTATTAATAGGGTATAGGAATCTGCTCTGATTGCTCCACCATCAGTGGAAAAGAAAGGTAGGTCAGGGTAAAAAACCCAAAAATTTCAATTACATTTACAGCAGCAGCTGAAGGGGAACAAAATCAATGAAAGGAGCATACTTATTAGAGACCTGCAGTTGCCATAAAAGTGAAACTAAATCACACTGACAGTGTCTGAACTTCAGATAAATTGCTTTGAATTCAGAATGGGAGCCTGGAGAAATAATGGAAATTATATTGCAGTTGTTGAAGAAAGGGATAAAACTTTTTATATCTGTTACTTCTCTAGATTTTCTTAGTATTTCAGGGATCAAATGCTGATTTGTTGTTTTATTATTATTTTTTGTTTCTCTAGGAGACAGAACAGTGCTGTCAATCACCTTGGCACTGACTGGAAGAGTATTATTAGGGTTTTAGAGATGTCATATTTCTCTTTGGTAGTCATCCAAGGTGACCCATAGTTAAGTCTCAGTTCTTGTTAAAAAAACCCAAACAACAAAATAGAAAAGCAAGAGAGATTGAGATGAGATGAGATGAGATGAGATGAGATGAGATGAGATGAGATGAGATAGATAAAATAACTACTTCGAATTTACTGTTTCAATAACTCTAAAATTCAGTTCAGTTACTGTGACATCTGCATGCAGTAGAATCCTCTGCTGGTGCCTGTGAATTTCTTTATCAAGGGTAGCTGCACTATCCAAATTCAAATTCACTGTAGCTTTTGGTTCTGGAAGATTCAGAATTTAGCTGTCACATTAATTGCCTTAACTCCATGATTTATTTTCTGCAATACCCCTAAAAAATCTGCTGCAATCTAGATTTTATAATAATAAATTTTATAAAATTTTTTTGATTTCTTCATGAATGGAAATTTCTTACATGGATTTTGCTCATGATTCTTCTCAGAGAGCCCTGTGTTGAAGACTAACCAGTACTCTCAAGTTACTTTTACTTATGCAGAGGAGGCAAATAAAGTTGGGAAACAACCAGAGTGCATTGGGAGAGAAGTTTCTCCAATGCTTGTGCTTATGTTATGGAACTCCTTATACCAGCATTGAAACCCTGTTGCTGTGCTTTCCAGATTACATATAGTATTTTTGCTTAATTTGAAACACTATAGTTTGTTAATTGTAATATTTTTCACTTTTGTAGAACATATCTTAGATGCTGATAATTGCTAAGATATAAATATTTATAGAGTCATGAATTGTTTCTAATACCAATGTGTTACACCATTTTCTTGATGAAGGAAGAATTCATCCACAGTTCATCCAAGGACTTCACATTGTATTTGTATTGAAAGAACCTAAACTCTGGACTAAAATACTACACTGAAATGAAACTCAAAAGGAATTCAGATATTACAATAGACTTCCAGCAGTGCAAATTGAATATGTGAATATGTGTGCGTGTGTGTGTGTGTGTGTGTTGAGGATTCAGGAGAGACGTTAAATAAGAATTCTGTCATTCCATTCCAGGCAGATCTGAGTGCTGGATGGCATTATTCATCCATTGCTTCAAAGAAAAGAGCTTTTAAATCTTCTCTGAGTTCATTTCAGCTTGAATTTCAGTATGACAGACCACCCACTGTAATACAATATTTATTTCATTTCTCATCTTCAAAAAATGTTGCAGTTTAAAAGTCTTCCAACAAAAGGTCCTTTCAGGTATTAATTGTCTCAGACAAATGGGGAGAAGTGTACAAGTCTGTGTTGATGAATTTTCACATATTTAGCAATTTTTAAGAGCCAAAAAATAATGATAATTTCACCTGTAAATAAGAATTGCTACTAATAAAATTAATAATTCATAAATGTTATAATTGAGTAAGAGGTTATTCCTGAGCCTGTGAATTGATTCACAGGGTTAATTTATGATTTTGCATTGAGGATTATCTTCAGGAATTTTTCTTCTCAGAAACGTTGATGATTTCTTGCTAAGGTGTATTACACCATTTGTACTGGTCAAGTTACACAAAGAAAAGTTGGATTGCTATGCAAGTAGTAGCCCAACACAAATGATGCTGTCTCCTTGATGAAGAGCAAACTATTTAATAGAATTTTGTAGGCTCCTGGCTAAAGTAAGATGTAGAGTTCACTGTGTGGGAAGGACTGTCTTCAAATTTGTGAGTGTAGGTGCTTGCCCCATATGTTGAACAGTTTGCCTAAAAGAGAGTGTATACTCACATACCATAGTTAACAATTTGCTAGAAGTAATACACAATTCGCTTCCTCTAAAAAAAAATCCAGTATTCCTTTTATTAAATGGAAAACAATGTGCAGACATTCAGGACACTTTCATTTGGAATTAAAAGCAAAACTTTGTTTGTCTTTTGTTTGTTTGTCTTAGAAAACCTTGACTACTTGAGACGTGCCAGATCATGATCCATCTTTTGATGTATATTTCTGATTCCTTGCATTCTAAATCAGTTCTGGTCTAAATTATGTAATTAAATCTTCCTTAAAATTGTATACAGATCTGTTTAGGCTTTCATTTGTGTTTGATTTTTTGGTAATATTTACATTTCTTGTGTATCCTTGCAATGAATTTGTATAGCAAAATATTTCACCACCAGCCTTTCATGTAGCTGTACTGTATTGTCCTTTAAAGGCAAATATTGTTGAGATTTTTAAGGGATTGTTTCAAGAGGTTCATTCTGGAGGCATACTAAAAAAACGGTTGGAGCTTAAAAAGCGGCATCTTTTTAGATGGTATGAAAGGGTTCAGATCTGTCTGCATTCATCTTGTCCCTCAAAATCAAAGAACTGTTACCCACAATGATATCCTTTATATTTTTCTGAGCTTTTTCTGTGTTCTTCATTCCCTTCCCATACTGTTCACATTTTTCATCTGGCAACAGAGAAACATAACAATAAACCATTAGCGTTCACAATTGTTACTTGTGAACAACTGTGCACTGAAGACACAGCCACAAGGTTATCCAAGGGTAGACTTTATCAGGCTGACCCATTCTAAAAGCCATTCTTAATGGATTGTATAGGCTGGAGAATTTGTTGATGAGCATTTTCCATCCGGAATCCATAGCTGAGGTAATACTGGAAGCAGATAGTCCTCAACTTGCTCATCAGAGAAGCAAAACAAGGCAAGGGAAAGGCAAGATAAGGCAAGGAAAGAAAAAAGGCAAGGCAGAAAAATGGAAAAGAATGGGAAAGGAAAGGAAAATGGGAAGAAAAGGGAAGAGAAGTTCTGGGAAGTTCTGGGAATTTCCAGGAATTTCCGGGAAGGGAAGTTCCAGGAAGGGAAGGGAAGTTCCAGGAAGTTCCGGGAAGGGAAGTTCCGGGAAGGGAAGTTCTGGGAAGGGAAGGGAAGTTCCAGGAAGGGAAGGGAAGTTCTGGGAAGGGAAGTTCCAGGAAGGGGTAGTGTTCTTTCATCTGTTATTGAATGCTTAAAAAAATTGTATATGCATCAGTTGNAGGGAAGGGAAGGGAAGGGAAAAGTACTTCTGTGATTTATACATTGAATCTTCCATGGCTTTATTTTTTATTATCTCAAGGGTTTGGTCCATTTACATGGCAGATGGTCAGAAAGGAATTTCTGATTCTATTGCTGGAATAGAGGCTGTTGTGCAGTGGCTCATTAAGAAAAACATTGTCATTAGGAGCTTTATTCTGAAATGAAAAGTATCCCTTTGGTATGAAGACCAAACCCATAACTCCATGATAATATAGAATGAAGGGAGACTAATGAAATCTCTGTAGATAACCAGCAGTGGAAGCAATTTGAAGCTGTAATGAACCCTGAAATGCTATCTGGCTTGCCATATGAAGTGCTTTTTGACACTTAAAAAAAAAAAAAGAAAATTCAGTGGATCAGCAATGCTTCAGAGACTAGAGGATGCCTCAGGCTATGCTTCGTTCTTCCTAGACACACATTGTACATCACATCTTACCATTTAACGTTAAATAAACCATTCAAGGAATAACAATAAAATTAATTAAGTATATTTCTATAGTTTTTTCTCCTCCCATTCATTCATATCAAATCTGTTAGCTGGAAGAGTTGGAAGCACAGCAAAAAGCTGCTTTGATTTTAACTTCAGCTGATGACTGATATGGATCACAGGGTATGTAGAAACCTTTGGTTGAACACCTTTATTGAAGTATTAAAAATAATATCTCCTTCCACTAAGCATTCCATGAGTGTTTTTTCAGTTAGATTCCAAGAGTGAAAATAGTACTGATCTACTCCAAAGAAAATTTCTATCAGATGATTTTACATGCCAAATAAAATAATGAAAATTTAATGTTAGTCATTTTGATACAAAATTTCTTCTAAACATAATGCTGCAGCATTATACTGTGTAGGAAGGGTTGGATGTTTTTTAGCATCATAGAAAACTTCCTAATCAGATGAGGCATATGCTGTTCTCAGAACATATTTCTCTACTCTGTCTCTCTTGCAATGAATGTATTTGAAGGAATGATCTGAACATTTAATATACAACTCTGAGTACAGTAAGTTGAACTAAGTGAAAACTTCAGTTGTGTTGTCATATCTGGTCAAATGGAAAGTATTTTGCAGTTACTCAAAACTCCTTCCCTCAAATTTTTTGGATTATGGTAAGAATGACTAAAATAATTGAAGAATCTTTATCTTCCTGCAGCTAGTTTCTAAGACAATTCCATTCTCTTCATCTGATACAAAGAAAAATTAAAATTAGGCCTCAGGAGATGGTTAGGAATTTTTTATTTAGAGACACCACCCTTCAGATGTACTGAAATAGTGGAGGTTTTTTCCTCCATAAATGAATTTATCTAGCTCAACAAAGTTCTACTAAATAATTTTGTTTTCACAGGTAAGATTATGCTGCTTAAAAGTGAGACATAAGTTTTTGAATTGCTTGAACAACCCATTCGTGGAAAGCAGATGGTCAGTTAAAACACAGAAGAAACACAAATTGGCAGGGGTGTAAATGCTTAAAATTATACAAGCAAACAATTTTGATTAACACCTGCTTCATGACTTAGCTGAAACCTCTGCTGACAAACACTGCTTGGCATAAAGTCAATACAGATAGGTATGGAAGAGAGGCATGTATGCATGAATCTGTTTAAGTACAGATACTATTTATTTGATAAACTGTTGAATTACAAGATAAGCAACATTATCATGCAATTTCAACAGCTTTCTTACTCCTGCTCATTTATCTGTCTTTTCTGGATTTGTGCACAAGATTGCAAGGCAGAATTGGAATATAACTTCACGTGACGTTGTTTGCCTGGTGAAATGAAGCAACTCATTGCATGGCAAAATGGGCTCATTTAAGCTGCCCACCAATTTAATCTGACAGATTAATCTCATGACCTTTTTGTGTGTCAAACCCTTTGAAAGAATGCCTTGCTGGTCTCTGAGTGCCTGCCTTTCAATATTGTTTACACACCTAATGTTACAGGCAGACATCTGGTGGGATTTTCTTTAGCTTTGAGGCATCAAAATGAAAGGATTTTAGAGTCCAAATGCTGCAGCAAATTCTGCAGCCCTTATCTGTCTTTACTTGCATATTTACGCACAAAAGCTACTTTTCTTCATAAGAAGGCAGAAAAGTAGCATCAGTAAGAGTGGGGTAAGAAAAAAGCAGGTGGTATGCCTTGAATTTAGGTGGTATTTTTTCAGCATTTACTTCTGTTCTCAGATGCTCAATGTTTTACCATTGGTAAAGTCTTGCTATTGTTTTGCTGAAGTAGCCTGTTAGTAGGATAAATAATACTTCACTCTTCATCTCTGGCCTCAGCCTGACAAAGTGGAAGACAAAGGGAGAAATAACATCTGTGTATAACATCCATTTGTGCAGCCTGATCTTTAGTTCATAAAAACATGTCATTGGTATCCTCATTTTTAAATCAATCAGAGATACTGAGAGTTTCAATTTAGGTAATTTTCCCTCCTATTTTGTGTTTGCAGCTAAAACATCTCTGGATATTTTTATTACTGAAGCAGCCATCAGGCAACCATTGTAGTGAAAGAAAACATCATGAAGGGTATACTTTTCTCATAGACTGACGAACAAAGGCCTGCAGTTATCTTCCATAATATTTATGGCTTAACTTTGTAGTTTCATTTCAAAAGTCAGTTTTACATTTAGTAAGGTAGAACAATATACAATCAGTCTTATAGGCAATGACAAGCTTTGGTGACAGCATAGAGTACATAGAGGTTAAACATACAACACAGAAAGTAACAAAAAAGTAAAACACTCATCTGTTGAATCATTTAACCTATGAATGGAATGGAATGGAATGGAATGGAATGGAATGGAATGGAATGGAATGGAATGGAATGGAATGGAATGGAATGGAATAATTCCAGCTGGAAGGGACCTTGCAGTGATCACCTAGTCCTGCCTGACTATTTCAGGGCTGACCAAATATTAAAGCATTTTTAACATGGGGAGACTTGGGGCTTCAACCATCTCTCAAGTTAGCCTGAGCCAGTCTGTGCCAGTCAGCCTTTGGCCACCCTCTTGGTAAAGAAATGTTTCCTGATGTGCCATCTAAACTTCATGTGTTGCAACATTGAGCCATTCTCACCGAACCTCATGGAGAAGAGATGAGCACTTCTCTCTGCCCACACTTCTCCTCAGGAAGCTGCAAAGTCGTGAGGTCACTCCCAGTCTCTTTTTTCCCTCATTAGACAAGCCTAAAGTCCTCAGCCTCTCCTCAGAGGACATACCTTCCAGCCCTCTCCCCAGCTTGGTTTTCCTCCTACGGAAACATTTGAGGACCTTGGCATGCTCCTGCAGGGGTGGGCCTAGCACTGTGCCCAGCTGAGGCCACACCTGTGCTGAACACAGCAGGACAATCCCCTCTCTTGACTGGCTGGCCATGCTTTTTTTGATGTGCTCCAGGATGTGGCTTGCCCTCTTGGCTGCCTTGGAGCACAGCTGCCTCCACTTGAGCCCGCTGCCAACCAGCATCTCCAGGTACCTTCCTGCAGGGCTGATCTCCAGCCACTCCTCTCCTGGCTGACACCTGTGCCAGGCATTATTGCCTCCCAGCACTCGGACTGGTTAAATTTCATGCCACTGATGATTGCTCAGTGCTCTAATCTATCCAGATCCGCTGCAAGGCCTCTTGTCTCACTTGTCTCAAGTGAGTCAACACCACCTCCTAATGTGGCATTATCAACAAGCTTACTAATGGGGCATTACACTCCCACATCCAGATAATGGATCAAAATATTGACCAGCCCAGGAGTGAGGACTGACTGAGGAATGCTACTGGTGGCTGCTCAGTACATAAGGGTGCTGTGGCAGTAATAAAAGCATCACTAAATGCCAAAAAACTACACATCCACCATGTTCTCTTCATCTTGGATGGGTGACCTTACCCTGAAGGAGATCAGATTTGTTAAACAGGACTTTGTGAAGGCATGCTGACTGTGCCTGATTGAGTTGCTCTTTAAATGCCTTTTGGTGGCACCCAGTCTAGCCATCTTCTCTGCAATTGTTCAGGTGTTGAGGCTAGACTCACAGATATATAGGTTCCTGGGTCCTCTCTCATAATTTAAACTGGGTATGAGAGGGCCAGTGCCCTAGTCAGTGAGGAGGTCCTCAGACTTTTCAGACTTTTGATAGCTCATGGAGAAAATTCCTGCCATAACATCCCCCATCTATTTCAGTTCTCTGAGATGCATCCCATCAGGCCCCAGGGACTTGTGAACATTCTGCTGATATAGCTGGTCTCTGACAAGTTCAGTGTCCAAACAAATGGGAAGTCACTGTTCCCAACCTCTTGGGAAAAGGCAGTCCAAGGTCTATCAGGATAATTAAAGACTGAGACAAAAAACCCAAACAAACCACTGAATGCCTCACTTCATCTTTATGTTTTTGTCAGGTGACCACCTCCTGCTGACATTGTCAACAAGCACCACTCCAGTGTTTTCTTAGACCTCCTCTTGCTTGTAACATCCTCCAAGATCTCTTCTTGTTGTCAGACACAAAACCAACCAGTTTCAAATTGGATAGAGCCTTTCATGCCTTCCTATGGCACAAACACACATCCCAGGTCTGTTATCTTCCTACAAAACCTGACCTTACTCCAGATACCCTACAATTCCTTTTCTCCTCTGGTGCTCTGTGAGGACTTCTTAGTTCAGCCCAACTGGCCTTCTTGCTTTCCTTAGGCCACAGTGGAATTGTTTCTTGTTTCTAAAATAAGGTTCTTAAGATTGACAAGTGCTCATGATCTCCACGTCCAACAGATTTCTAGGTTACTCTAAGTAGCTCCATGGATGACTTAAAGTTTGCTCTCCTGTAGTCACAAGTCTGTTAATGTTTTACCTCATTACACTGAAAATGTCAAACTCAACCATTCCATAAGGACTGCAGCCAAGATAGTGAGGCTGTAGGTTTGGGAGCTGACTAATCCTTCAATTTCATCCTGTTTTTTTCTCACACTGTGTGTGATTACATACAAGAATTTCAGTTGCACTCCTGAGCCCTCTGTGCTCCCAGGAGCAGTGTAAATGTTCCCACTGGATTTCCTGCCCCTGGTGATGCCATGGCAACCCTTGGCTTACCTACTGCAATCCTACTGGTATCCCTTTCCACCATCAATTCTAGCTTAAAGACCTCTTGATCAGCTCTGCTCACTTAGTCCCAAAGGCATGTTTTGTGCATCAGAACAGAAAAATCTTGACAGGATCCAACATACTTTGTCTCTTGAAGGCTCTTCCATGGTTTAAAATACCATAGTTTTGGGAGAAACATAAGTCTTGTAGACAGGTATTAATATCCTGGCCTTGATAATATATTCTGGCTTCTCCCTTAATTACTACTAGGATTGAGAAAAATATTTCCTGTGCTCCCATATTTTTCGCCACTCTTTGCAAGGCTCTGAAGTCTTTTTTGATTAACCTCAGACTTTTGGTTGCATGAATACGTAAAGACATGGATACATAAAACCATATGAAGCCACATAAAGCCCAATCCAGTGTGTTAAAAAACAATTTATGTTCTCCAAGAAAAATGGAAATTCTCCCAAATTTGTGTGAGATTTGCAACCCTTGCTTGACAACCCTTCTGTGTCTTAATTTTGCATGAGGAGGGAAAAAAATTCCCCTCAGCTATAGGAGGACTAATCAGGATTTCCTGTCATTTTATTACGGTTGCTTTTCAGAAAAATAAATCCCATAGTGTTTTCGAAAAAATAATTTTGGAATTAACTTTAACCCCTTGAATCACAGACCTGGCTATGTAGTGAACTTAGATGCAACTCGAAATGCTTACTTATTTTTCCCCTCTTATAAACACTATCTGCACCTGTATTAAGCAGCCAGTCTGTTTTAAAGAAAAAGGTGTGTTAACATCAAAGTACTGTCACTTCTTGTTGAGGGCACTACAATACCACACAGTCAGAAGCACAGGACAAGTACAAGAAAACCCATTTATTAAAACAAAAATATGGAAATAGCCATATTTCATTAGGCTACAGGCCTGTAAAGAGACAGACTCTTTCTCTGAAATTTTTTTGGAACGGGAAAGGTAAAGCCAGGGCAAATATGTCTGATACTTCACCATTATAAATGTGAAGCCTCCAACTCTATACAGTGCAGAGCATTTCCTGGACCTGCTATGATTTGTCTACTTTATAAAACTCAGTGGATCTGTTTTCCAAGTCTTAGCAAATTCTCTCTTGAACCCATTTGAACTTCTGTTCACAACCTCCTTTGTCAAAAGATTTTGGAATTTATTTTGTCAAAATTCTTTAGAAAATTCAGACTGTAACAAATGAAACACTTTATGAATATGTTTGTAGATCCTTCAAAAAACCCCAAACCACTTCTAAGGCTGGATCTTTGCTTAGAAAAGCATTCTTGCTTGTTCTTAGGTAAAAATTATCTGTTTAGACATCTACTAATTAATTTTGTCATTTAGTGTGATGGCTGCTGATTTTGTTTCCTCTTTTAATATCATCAGCTTGAATGTTGCATTTCATAGCTTACTGAAGGATTTGTTTCCATTTATTTGCTGACCACATACAAAAATAGGGTCCACTGTCAACCTTGATATTTTGTGAGGTTTAAAGCTTTGCATTTTTCTTTTTTTTTTTGGTTTTGATTTGGTTTGGGTTTTTTCGTAATTTCAATTTTTGTTGTTTTATTCTTAATTTGTGAGAGCAGTTCATTAACACAATCTGGGTACTTTTTAAAATTAAATATTTAAAAAAAAATCAATTAAATTATTCTGCTTTTTTAGAATCCCATGAACAATACTTTGCAATGGCTGTCTGATTAATGTTAATAGTTTAAACCCAGAAATTTTCCAGTTAAATTGAGTTACTGAACTTGTACTTGGTAGTGGCTAAATTGAGTTACTGAACTTGTACTTGGTTGAGGGCAAATTTGGCAGAAAACCTCTAAAGGGTCTATTGACCCCTCTCTTCCTGGTCACCCACAAGAAGAACAGTTTCCAGTGGGCTCTGAAGAGCAACAAGCCTTTGCCCAGATCAAGCAGGGGACTCACAAGAAACACAGGGAGGAGATTAAAGAGGACCTTCTCCAAACCTCAGCAGTACAGATAAGAAGTTGTGGTACCAAACACAGATGTCCCCCAGATGGGGGGAGAAGGTACACCCCATGAGCTGAGCTGTGGTCCTTCATGTATGATTGTGGAGAAAACATGAGGAGATGGGATGGAAAATCTACTGCTGCTCTGGCACAACGGGTGCTTGAGTGGAAGGACAGCAAGACCTAGAGAAGAAGTTCCTCCTAAAAGGAAGCAGCTCCAGCTGCCCGTAGCCGAACTGCCAGGTATGATGATGATGATGATGATGATGACATGTCTGATCCCCTTGAAGGAACCTCCAAGACATATGACCAGGGAAAGAAGGATAACCAGTCTTGGAGGGGCCCTGCTTCTGGCCAGGTAGAGTCTGTGTTTTTTGGACTGTGTGGATTTGTTGGCCTGGCACATGAGAACCACAAAAATATGAGTTAGTTAGACACTTAGTTGACACTGGTGCACAGTGCACATTAATCCCATTGAGACATGTGGGGGCAGAATCTGTCTCTATCACTGGCGTGACAGGGGGATCACAGGATTTGACCCTGGTGGAAGCCAATGTGAGCCTGACTGGAAATGAATGGAAGAAACTCCCTATTGTGACTGGCCCAGAGGGCCCACATGGGGCACTAAAGAATGTATTTGTCCTGGTTTAGGGCAAGCTTGGGAGAAAATCTCTGAAGGGATCCTCTAGNTCAGTCCCTCCAGCTCTGGAAATGCCATGGCCCAGGCCCGGCCCTGTGGGCCATAGGTGCGAGCTGCCAGTGCTCTGCTGAGTGTTCAGTCCAGAGCAGGTTTAAACAATTCCAAGAAAAAGAAAAGCCACAGTCCAGGGAGCTTCTGTGCCTCAGCTAGCTAAAACTAACTAAAAACAAAGCAGAGCTCTGTCCTGCTGTCTGTCCATCCACAGACAACCCAGTCCAGGAGCAGGAATGTGGAGGAGTGAGTGCAGTTCCTGAAAACAAACTCTGCTCTTCTTCTCTCCCCCTCTTCATTCTCAGAACCAGTTTTAATGGTGCAAAACTTATTTCTGGCCTAAACAGATGAATTGGGATATGAGCATCATACAGTCTCTCAGGACACATAGTTAAATACCAAATGTTCTTTGTGCAGTTTCTTGATCTTATTTGGAGGCTTGGATTTTTTTTAGTTTCCTGTCTCTCACCTAGTCCTCATTTATTACATAACACCCAACAGATTAGGAGTAATTTTGATGCAAAACCATAGCTTTTTTATTTTGGGGAGGTACTTTGTGTTTGAGGCATTCCCTAACCTCTCCTCCCACCTCCA
Source organism: Urocynchramus pylzowi (assembly GCA_013397555.1). Classification (NCBI taxonomy): domain Eukaryota; kingdom Metazoa; phylum Chordata; class Aves; order Passeriformes; family Fringillidae; genus Urocynchramus; species Urocynchramus pylzowi. The sequence continues at coordinate 454,017 of VZRH01007327.1, read as the reverse complement.
CTTTTGAGTTTTCCAATGCGCTTGTCTGAGGCTTAAGTATTACATTAACTGAAATTAAACAAACCACTTTCCAAAGCTACAGGCAATAGAGCATAACCATAGCTCAGAAATGGTCTTCATATCCTTCCTGTGATTCTGTTTAAATGTGTCAGGAGCTGGCAATGAAAATTGACTCCGGCACCTTTCCCTGCCCATTATTAAAGGTCAGAACCCCACAATGATCTGAAGTACCCAGAACAGCTTTTGGCATCTGCAGAGCTTTCAGACCTTTGCTAATTTTATGGAGATTGGCCAAAGACTAGACAAGACAGAGTCCCAACTAAAAGCATGTAACTGCGCACGGACTAAAAGGAAAGCAGTTAGTGAAAAGCATACAGAAGCCAAGAAAATTCATTAAATACAAACAGAGGTACTTAACAATTCTCTGGATGAAAAATGAGACAGGAAGAGGTAGGAGTGGTCTTATTAAAAAGAAGCAAGATAATCTGTAGTACATATTGGACAAAAAAGCTTCAAAATTAGAATGATGTTATCCTGCTATAAAACTTTTAAACCTTCCTTCTATGAGTTGCTTCTTCCTCTCTCCCAGCACTTTGTCAAGACTAATGTGTCTTGGTACACTCACTCCAGCTAAAATAAACTTTGAATTTTTGAACTTCAGTTCTTTCACATATTTTTCCTTCTGGACTTTCAAATTATTTTCCTTCTGGACTTTCGAAGATTTACACATACTAAGATTAATCCGCAAGCGAACTCAAGAATTCATAGCCGAACATTTGTTATTTTAAAAAAAGTTGTAAATAACTGGAAAGATAAATGTATTTTTGTAACCTTTCAGAATAATGGTTTTGGCTCTTCTCTTTATTTTAGATGAGTGGTATATAGCTTCACAGTAGCAGTTATATGGAACTTACAATTTTGAAGTGTGAATATTTTATTTAATGCAAACACAAGGTAATAAGAGGTGAAAAGTGTCTGTTGTTAGTCCCTGAATAAATGAAAAAATTAGTTTGTAAATGAAAGAAAAATAATAGCAGCAATCTACAAACTGGAAATACAGTAAACCATTTATTTTTTTTTAGTTTGACTGAAAAAAGGAAAAGCAAGGTAAACAATGGAAGACCCCCACAACAAAGAATATATTTTTCTTGATTATCATCTACACTGTTTCTGAATGAAAAAATGTCAATAAATCAAGTGTAAAAATAGCATCTTTAAGAATGCTGTTGCAGTGCTCATGCCAGGTGCAGGAGCCTACATGAAACCGGGACTAACCAGAAAGTCTTGTGGGGCCTAGGGCCAACTCTTGAATGGTGTCTCTCACCACAGAGTTTCTTTCCTGATTGCTTGTAGGATATCACCACAGCTCACCAACTTACTCCTGGAAAATTGAATAGTGATATTGATGGACTGACAGCCCTGCAAACAGGAGAATGGAATGGAATGGAATGGAATGGAATGGAATGGAATGGAATGGAATGGAATGGAATGGAATGGAATGGAAAAAAAAAAAAGAGAAAAAAAGAAGAAACAGAAAAAAGAAGAAAAAGAAAGAGAAAAGAAAAAGAAAAAGAACAAAAAGAAAAAGAAAAAAGAGGGAAGGAGAGAGAAGTGGAGGGGAGGGGAGGGGAAAAGGAAAGGGGAAAGGAAAGGAAAGAGGAAAAGGAAAAGGAAAGAGGAAAGGAAAGACTGTTTCAGTATGGAGGAACTTATAGTGATCATTTAGTCCAACTGCCTGAGGGCTTATTAGAAGTTAAAGCCCACTGTTAACCTCAGCAGTTGTGGAGAGCATGGCACTGAATCTGAGGATGCAGAAATAGGTACACACAGGTTCCTCAGGCAAATCTTTGACTGCTGCCTACATGGGTGCTACAGGGACCAAGCACTCAGCATTGTAGCACCAGAATATTGAAAACACATCAATTGTGACTTTTCCTCTGCTGCTGTAGATTAGTGAGTGTTTGCTCTGGTCAAGGATTAAGCTGAGTTAAAGGGAGGGATAATGTATGACTGTGTTGCTAAAACACTGCACCTCTATCGGAATCACTGTATCCTGAATCCTCTGAGTCACTGTATCCTGCTTCCAGCAGGAAATCAGCTGTAAAACAAGGTGTTTGTTGCACTACAGCTAGTCATGTGTGCTGGTGGATCCAGAAAAACCCTGCATTTCTCCCTGAGTGTAAGTTTATATCCATGAGATAAAAAAAATAGTTCTAAACTCAGAATTTGTTCAGAAATAAAAAGAGATTGACAGAGAAAGGACCTGATTTTTAGGGTGACAGGGTTTCAGCACATCCTCCCACACACATATTCACAAGGCAGATCTGCCTCACTTGTGCTATACTGCACAGTAGGAAATTATCTAGAGCTAATTCTACTATGAATGTTGACAGAGCAGATATTTTTCCTTCTGACATCTAATATCCCAGCATATCTGTTAATCATGCAGGCAGCATGAGCTATTTCTGCACTGGGAAGGAATACAAGGTAACTATGTTGTTACCACAGACTTGTTTTCACCAGCTGCATGTGTTATTTAAAGCTAGGTTTATGTAAAGAGCTGGGCGTCAAAGGGTATGACAAACAAAACTCGATTATATGTCAGACCTTTAAATAAAATAAATTCTGCTCAGTTGAAATGTGCACATGCAAATTAGTCATTTGGTATTTAACTAACATAGTAATCAATTTAAAGGCTCCAGACATTTAAGATTTTATTTATCCATTTATTTCCTACTGCCCATCTGGTGTGCATGCCAGAAATGGTAATGTTCTACAAGCCAAATGAGAAACGCATAAAAAGGAAAGTCAAAAAAACCTCGGAAAGCCAGATTCACGCTATAAGGTCTCCCCTCCAAAATCCCTTAGATGGAATTGCCTAATTTTTCAATATGCTAGGGATAAAAAATAGGTTTGGCTTTTTTTTTTTTTTTTTTGTTGTTGTTGTTATTTAGGAAGCAATCAAAGATTCTGATGATTATTCAAGTCAAGTACACATAATGATATTGTCTCTTTATCCTAACACATCATCCTGACCTAGCAAAGTTTATACAAATAACTCTCTCTTCATACTAAGTCTCCATGATTCTTATTCCAGGTAACAGAATTAAATGTAGATCTCACTTTTCAGGATAATGATCCTCTAAAATTAGTTATGGAAACCTCAAAACTAGTAACCAGAATGTGAATTCAGTGAGCCTCAATTAAAAAAAAAAACAAACAACAAAACAAATAAAACACAGCCAGAGGAGTAAATAGACCTCCTCTTTTATAGTATCTCAACAACTGGGGGGTCTTATCAAATGGTGATGCTCAAGACTATATTTTACATGAAACAATAGCCTAGAATCCTTGAACAGTTCTCAGAGAAGGTTTTGGAATATATGTCAGTCTGCTGCCAGCCAAATGTCAACAGGACCACACATCTCTTGTACTTCAGTCAGCACATGCTTAAAATCTCTCTACTAAATGGAACAAGAAAATGGGTGGAAAAGTCTTTCACATAAGTTAGACTTCATATTATTGTTTACATTTTGAGAAAGAAAGAAAGGATTGACATATAAAGAAATTATTTTTTTATTTCATGCCTACATTACTCAATATTGACTGTAACCAAGTGCTGCAGTACTGAGATGCAGGAAAAAGCTTGGAGCAACCACAAGTGTATTTTTCTAAAAATGTTATTACTGCTTGTTTTGGACAGAAAACAGAGCTGTGAATCCTCCGTGCAAGCTGTGCTTTCCAGTTACCGTGAACGAAGTATCTGAGTCACAGAAAAGAATGAATTTTGATTTGCATAGGTGTCTTATGTATTTGTCATGGTCTAACATAGGAAGTTCTGAGTTTAGGCAGACTTATTTAAACTGGGCTGTGCAAGCACTGTAGTTTTACATCTACCATTGGTTCTAGTCAAAGATCCCTTTGGGTGCAGGGTATGGCAAGCAACATAAGGTCATGGATTGTGCTCCAGCAGTCAAGTACCTAATCCCATTTGTAGCTGGGAGCCAGGTTTTCAAAGGAATATATTAAAAATCTGTTTCAAATGAAAGTAAATGTTTTTGGATAATGCTTGGCTGTCTGTGAAAAACTGAGGGATTTAATAATTAGATAATGAGTATCTCCTGTTATTTAGACATGTTTCTAGTCCTGCAGTTTTAGAAGGCTCTAAGGAAATACTGCTGAGGAGAAACATGTATCTCTATTATACAACAGAACTAGAAAGGTGGAGTAAAGCTTTTTCTCTACTATTTTGCTCCTTTATTCATCAGAAAGTTTGCTTCTCTGAAACACCAGAAAGATTAAAAGTTATTCAATAAATAATAAATATAAAAGCAACTTATACACTACAGTGTTAGCTAGGTTTGTTTTCTCATTGCACACATTTTTGCTACATCAAAAACTAACACTGTCTCTTCTTTATATACATAAAATGAACAATAAATTAAAAAAAATATATTGTAGACCTTAATTGTTACTAACCTTAACTGCTATTTTTTTTCTTTTAATCTAATTTCTAAGGTAATTAAGCTCACTTTCCAAATCCCCTTCATCTAATGTCATACAGGACCCTTCTATTGTAATTTTATGTAATGCAGTGCATCTTGTTTATATTGATACTAATGACTTTGTAATTGGAGAACAGGAGGAAATTCTGTGCAAGATGAAGGAACCAGACAATTTGTGGAATACAAGGGACCTATGACAACTTATACATCTTGGTACAAGCCACATGACTCTAAATAATGAAAATTAGGCAAAATTCTACTCCTCCACAGACCTGCTTGCCAGTAGAAGAAGTCAAGAGTCGTCAGTAACTATTATATCTCTTTAAATGGAGCTGTGAGTACTCCGACTGCTCCTGCTTGAGACCAAAGAGCATATTTTAAAACCCTCCTGCCAACCAAATGCTATGACATCCTCTCAATAGATGCCTGCTTGAGTACAGGTTTTTATATGGCCTTTTTAATGTTACCCCAGTGGCAAAATGTGTTCAGATAAGGCTAAACATAGAAGTAAAGAAAAATATATGCCACTCATTATTGCAAAAAATTATAGATTTGTACTTAGAGAAATCTGAAGTTATTATTTTAAAGTGTGAAACAGGGATTATATTCAACAGGAAAAACTCCTGCTGTGAGCGTACCTTTTTTTTTATTATGTTGTTTTCATTAATAATAGCCCTGGGACTTTGTTTCTTCAACTGTCTCACACTGTCTGGAATTTTAGATCCTGTCATCTGTGCAGCACTAATACATTTTTATGCAGGAAACACCCGCTTAGTACTGTTAAATCAGGAAGCCAGCCAGCTTTGATATCCAGCTTCTTTGGAAACCTTTTGTATAAAGGGTACTGTATGAAAGACACCAATAAAAAATTAATGACCTGTGCTTCCAATCTCAAACAGCAGGAACACGCTCAAGAAGCTCACTTTCCATTTCTGCTACAGACTGCATCGACACAAGCATTTCTGTGTATCATGTTGTGTAAAATATTTTTTTTTGAGAAACAAAAAATACAGCACACTTTTCAGTGGGAGTCCTGGATATTAACTGTACATTTTTCTGATTAAAGGTATATAGTGTTTCCTGGCCTAGCACTACCACAAAGTAATCAGAGTATAAATGTATCAAAATCAGGGCAATCCCCGACACAGGAAAATGACTGACATCTGACTCCAAGGCTTCAGAATGCTAAACACTCAATTTATTAAAAATATACTATATTTCATTACAACTATATTAAAGAGAGATACTATACTATACTATATCATACTTACTACTAGCTACTAGCTACTAACTACTAAAGAAAACCCGTGACTGTCCAAGACAGGTAGGACACAGCTTGGACCTGACAGGCTAATTAACATAAACAACCATCACCAGAATTCCATTGAGAACTGACTCCAGGTAAAACACCTTCCCCACACATTCCACATGTGCAAAACACCAGGAGCAGAGAACAGAGATAAGAATTGTTTTCCCTTCTTCTCTGAGGTTTTCTCACTGCCTTTCCCAGAATAAATTCTTGGGAAATTGTGCCTTGCTTTCCTCTGTGAAGAGAATTATGGCTACATAAATGGGTCTTTTTAGTGAAGGACAGGAGAAAAAATAAACAATTCTTTGGCCTTTGGTTGTATTTTTGTGCTTTGTAAATCTTACTATGGGTAAAATTTAACATGTTATATGATGAGCATTACTGTTCTGATGCCCAGCCATACATACATGGCAACAAAAGTAAAAATACTTTGGCTCCAACAAAAATAATTGAGTACTTGCAGAACCTCTGAGCCTCATGATTTGGAGGCAATGACAATAACACCTACCATGACAGGTGAAATAAAAACCTTTGTTGGATTTGGTGGGCAAGTGTAACCATCTGAAGGAAATAAAAAAATAAATGTAGTGCAGGATCCAAGTGAGGTTCAGTCTAACACCCAAGTGCAACACCTACTCATGCTGTGTTTGAGCTGTTGTGGAGAAGATGGCACTTTTATTCAATGGCTAAAGAGTCTGTAAATACAGTGCTTTAATTTTGCATGTGAGAATCCTGATTGGCCCTTTTTTTCTCCTCCCATGCTATTTTCACTGTTCTTCCAGCCATGGGCAAGCTGAACCATTGCTGGGCAAGCTGATCCTTACTGTTGATCAAATTTCTCTGAAACTGCTGCACTGACAACACCTTGCTGGGTTGTCTTGAAACTTTTCTTACAAGTTATACTAAGAATAAATTAACTATTTTAATTTTTTTCTTATTCTTCCCTTGAATATTTGCGAGTGTCCATGTAATATTATTAGGTCACAACTTTATTGTCTTTTAATTAAATCTCAATCAGCTACAGCTCACTAATAAAAGCAGGGCAAAAGAAAATAGTTCCACTGCCTTTGACACCACTAAATAGAACTTTTTGGATCTGAGTGCCTTAATCACATGTAAACCAACACCCCTCTATATGATGGAACTCACTCTCAGTAAACTATTTAAAAAGCAGTGCAGGTAGGGTTGACAAGACATTCCCTGCTGCAAGAACAAGTAAGCAATATTGAAGTTTCACATTTCTTTGCATTTTGATTAGTTGACAACATATAATTGGGCTGAGTGAAAAAATACTGTAAAAAAAAAGCTCTCCTGCTTCCATATCTAGAAGCCTGAAAAATAAGAACTGGATAGTTGCCATTATTAGCCTCGGCCCACAAACTGGTTAGATATGGCCAAACATAGGAGTAAGTGCTTTAATGACTCTCTTAAAAAGGCATATTTATTGCTTTTGAATTCATATGCAAGCAAATAATGCATTGTTTATGTATGTAATACACCGATTGTAACTGAGGGGTGAAGGAGATATTTGAATATCTTGCTATAATATCTCTAATAATGAACAGTGTAAGAAGGAATATAAGAAACAGCACACATGGAAAAACTTTTCCCTCATTATATTTTGTGGCAGGCAGCAAGTTCAGGATTTTGTAAGCTGTATAGTACATTCAGGTCATTGTTGTGGAAAAGTTGCAGATGGATTTGTCCTTAATGAATTTGGCTTATGACTTTTTGAAGATATTTTATGCCCTTGGTCTCTTTTTAGTGACTACCTCAATTTATTTCAGTTTTGTGTAAAGAAGTCCTGCACTGAGGCAATAGATGAAGTAAATTTCCTCATTCTTATAGCAAGTGACCATGAAACTAAGCAAACTCTAGTTCTCCGTCTGTCACTTAGCTATTCACCTTGTCCTGAATGTAACAGCAAAAATATGTGTAGCACTGCACTTATAATACTTTTGTCTTCTAATTATCAGGAGCATTTAAAATGCCATAACACCTGAACATATCAAAGGTAATAGGAACTTTATAAAGTAAATTGCTAGTACCAAATTAATCCCTTGTGTCCCTCTGCTGAAACCAGTAATGAAGTATGAAGTAATGCCAAGGAGGAATTTGGGACACGATTTTTAAAACATTATCTAGCACAAATTAATTGTACACCAAAGGCTTTTAAACCATGTTAGATAAGCTACACAGTCAAGGCTAATCTTATTATAGTGACATAGAAATGTTAGAACTACATTACAGAGAATTTAATTCGGCTCCTATGTGGCTTATTTAGGTGCCCATTATCTTCATTTTCTGCCCTACAGAAGTGCAGTAAAAGCTAAAAACAAACCCACTTACATCTGTCACTTCAACTTAGTCTTGATTTTGTAGTGCAATTTTGATCATGGTCAGAAAAGAAACACAATCAGCAAGAAAAGGGTTCGATCTTCAATGAACCTCTGCCTCCTCACTCATTCTTCTTCCCTCCAAAGTGTGTCCTGAAAAAGAGAAACAGCAAACAGCTAATTAAAAAAAAAAAAAAAAATTAAAAAGCCTGTGTTTGGAGAAAACTTAGAAACCAGCTAGGAAAACTTACAGATCAATGAATTTATGAATTTGGAAATGAAAGTATAATGGCAAAGCATAAAGAAAAATTGATCTTTTTTTTGAGATAAGATGAAGGTATGATTGTAAAAAAAAAGGAAAATGTAACTTGGTAATAGAAGTGCCCATGGCAACACTATAAATTCCATATTGTTAGGGCAGCATTAAAAAGGAGTAGAAAGGAGCACAATCAATGCAAAGAAAATATTTTATTTTGCTTTTGGTATTAAATTAATTCACTGTTTTGCTATTTCAAACATTGTTATTTCAAACACTGGCATTGTTAGCCCATGTTGAATCTTTTTTTTAAAGTTCATCCTCTACTGAATGAATGTGAGAAACAATTACTGAGAAAGAAGATGGAACAGAAGAGCTGGGATATGGTGAACTCTAAGATGATCAAAGGATAAAAAGATAAGTCTAAAAAAGCTGATTTTTCTTTTGTGACATATTTGCAGGGCATATGTCAAAGTAGTGATTCACAACATGTGACTGGTGACAATCAACACTCTCTCCTAAAGGACAAATTGTGCCTGGCAAATTTGGTGGCCTTCTATGATGGGGTAACAGAGGCATTGAATGAGGCAAGAGAGAGTGGTATCAGCTGCTGGGACTTCGCAGAGAGTTTGACACTATCCCACACATCAATCTTCTCTCCAGACTGGAGAGACACACATTTTATGGATAAGGACTTGGCTGGATAGTTGCACTCAAAGAGGTGTGGTCAGCAGCTAAGTGTCCAAGAATAGATCAGTAAAGAGTGGCATTTCTCAGGGGTCAGTACTGGGACCAGCTCTGCTTAATATTGTCACTGACAGGGAGAGTGAGATTGAGAACACCCTCAGCAAGTTTGCCAGCAACACAAAGCTGGGTGGTGCAGGAAGAATTGCTGTCCACAGGGACAGCACTGAGAAATGGCACTGTGCAAACTTAATGAAATTCAACAAGGCCAAGTGTGAGGCTCTGCACATGGTTTGGGGCACCTCCACATGCAAATACAGGCTAGATGGAGAATGTGATTGGAAGCAGCTCTAGGGAAAAGGACTTTGTGGGTGTTGGTGGATGAAAAGTTTGGCATGACCTGGCAATGTGAACTGGCAACCCATAAAGCCATCCACATCCTTGGCTGCATCCAAACCATTGTGTCCAGCTGGGCAAGGGAGGAGATTCTGCCCCTCTGCGCTGCTCTGGTGGGACCTCACCACCCAGCTCTGGGGCTCTAGGTATGGGAAGGACACAGACTTGCTGAAGCAGGTCCAGAGGAGGGACAGGAAGAAGATCAAAGGGGTCCCTTCCAACAAAAGCTTTTCTATGATTCAATGATTATTAAGAGTTGATGAAATCCTACCTGCTTTGCAATCAGGAGTTACCCTTTAACTCTTTTCTCTGGATGTGGAGGAACAGGGTGTCACAATCTCATCTTAACTTGGTTTTAATATTCATAACATTACATGCTTGAAAAATGAAGAATTGTCTGATGCAAGGGAGTTGCAGGCAGCAGAGTCAACCATGGGGTCATGCCAGCTTGCTCAGGGCTTTGTCCTTTTGGGATCTGAGGACACTTGAAGAGAGTTGGAGCCTGCACAGCCACCAGGCAGCTGCCACCACTGATTTATCCCAAGAATTTCATTATCATAGTTCAAAAATACTTGCTTCAAGGAAAAAATAGGAAGAGATTCAAAAACTCTTTTTTTTTTCCTTCCCCTCAATACTGCCTAAGTGTATTGATTAGATTAGATTTATTATTAATTGATAAAAAGAATATACAACTAGAAGCATAAAATATAGCTGTATTTTTATATATGCTGCTGCTTCCCCAGCCCTGCCAAAGATAGTGATCTGTAACATGCTCACATTAGGTATCTGGCATTGTGTTCTGGCTCCTTGTTTTATTTCTTTGATGCAAAATGGCCTATAAATCTAATATAGAATGGTAATTAAAATGTTCCTTAGCAGGAGAACCTGTGGATTAGTTCAGAGAACAAGGAAGGCCTTTTTTGTGGGGTGGTAGATCCTCATTTTAAAGCAGAAGAAGGAAGTTAAGGTGTGACTGAAAAAAGCATATTCCACATATTCACAGTCATCTGACATATTTCCTGGGCATTAGAGTCATTATTAACTTAGTGTGTTTGGTTCAGTTGTAGCACGTATTGAGGCTCTTCCCTTGAGTAAAATTTTCAGAGGAAGTCAGAATTATTGTAAGAAGTAGTAGATTTCAACCAGAATACAGGCTGTTAGGAGACAGCTACAAGGAAAGGTCAACCTAAAGCTTAGTAGTGATCAAAAAGTCAGCATCTTAAAAATTAAGAAATGGACAGTGGAAATTATAAAGCTGCTAAAATGCACACCAATTTCTTCAATACTGACTATAGTAGCTTCTTACATCTCCAAGACACTGTATAAGAATTTAAAAAGTTTCAGAGGGAGGAGATGAGGCACACAGCTGCATTAACTGAGCAGAGCAGTAAATGCTAAAGTCTCTACACATACACTGTAGATAGTTTGGGAGTTTTTCTTACAGCGAAATATTTCTGCTATGCACACAGTTGAAAGCTTTCTGCTTGTTATGAACCTGGTCAGGTTGACTGGTTTTGTCTGCAAAAAAATCTAGTTCTTATGCATCAAAATTGTTCAGTGAGGAGTGAGCATTACAAACAGGGGACTTTCTTCAAATCTGCCTTTACTGTTGGAATCACAGTGCTGTAGATGCAGTGGAAGGTGATCAAGGGCAGGTCAAGGGTAGATCAAGGGTAGCTTCCTCAGGGGTTACAATGAAGATAAGCAAGCAGCTGTCTGTCCAGAAGGGAACCTGAAAGACGATTAAACTCTTGGATGACACAGACAATGAAAAAAGTAATTTATTGTCTTCTAGTACTCCTGCTGAAAAAACCCTCTATGAAGTACTAGATAACCATAGCAGGGGAGTAGTTCAAAACTCTCAAGAGAAAAGGACTCTTCTTACTGCAACAGGGTCTGTTATAGACTCTAGGATTCTAAATGGAATAACCTCTCTCAAGAGGAGAGAGGTTTAATTTATGGAAAATAATCCATAAATAGAAAAATTAAATCTAGCCCAGCAAGTTCCTTAACTGAAAATGGTGGAGCAGCTGTTCTTTTTTTTCCGAAGAATCCCATCCTATTTGCCCTGTTCTAGTGCTCTTCCATCACTTACACTTCTGACTTGGGACACTCTTAGAAAGAGGTTACACAGTGGTCTTTGATGGTTTGATACTGTTTGTCTTTTCTTATAGCAATAAACACAGGCACTTGATGTTCTTTGCAGGGCACTGCAAAATTGTAGGGTACCTGTCTAATTTGTTGGGTTCATGAGTGTTCTGGACAATGGTTTCTGATCTTAATGATCTCTCAGGATTGAAATTTCACTTTAAATAGATAGAAACAATTGGAAATACAAATGAATTCTAAACCCCCGGTATCATTTAGTTTCATAGTGTCTGCAGTTAAAATTTGGACTGGATTTAAATCCACATTTATTGAACTATGATTGAAACAGTAAGGTAATTACTTCAAACCTAATAAAATAAGTTTTTGTAATATGTGTTCTAAAACACTGGAATCAGAAAATAAATGTAATTTATTTTTTCTTCTCTTTAAAAAAATGCTTTCTTTTATGCCTTGGATTTTTTTGTGTGTGTGTAAAGATTGTTCCTTTCATCAAAACTTTGTTTTGCTAATTTAATTATTTAGAAAACAGCTGAGGAAGTCAATTTTCTCTGAGTATACTTTTTTACATTAGGATCCAAATCTATTTGCTTTGATTTGATAAGTAGTGTTTTCACAGTACTGTGTACAAATAATATTCATCATGTTCTGAATTTTACAGAGTAACTTCAGAAGTGCAGTACTTACAGCATTAGGTTTGTTGTTATTTTATCCACAACTGAAATATTTTATCCACTGTTTCATTTAGTCTCTGCTGCCTTTCAGAAAAGAGAAGGTAAGAGTATTTATTTGCTACACTGTAGAACTATGCAATCTTCTCATAATAAAAATTTAATTTTATTCATAGTTTTTTATGGTTACATTCAATTTATCTGTAGTGACAGATGACCAGGGAGTGTCAGGTGGTTCTAAAGACTTTATTTGAATGACATGTGAGGGATTATGAATACTTGTGTAATTTAAAGGGTCTTATGGTCTTACATGTCTCAGCCTTGCTTAGGAGAAAAACACAAGTAAGAGAATGGCACTTTGCTGCTGCATGTTTAATACTATTGGTTGTCTTAAGATTTCTGAAGGAAACAGGGGTCAATGACCCTTGGTACCAGCAAGCAGGTATTGGCCACTATAAGTTTTTGGGGTGTTTTTTAGGTCTCTTTTTTTTTTTTTTTTTGGTACCCCAAGAAGATTTAGGCTGTTATTAACTTGCCTACTTAAACATATGAGTTCAGTTTCCTTATGCAATAGTGTCAAAACCTTTCAATGAACTGCATGAATAATGTGAGCAATCCTGAAGTAGCTTGCAAAGAACTCCCAATCTGTGATCATGAAAATGGGGAAGCAGTAACAGTGCCAAGAGAAGTGCTGGAAATGTATATCTCACCCCCCACCCCGTCCCCCACCACATCCAAAAATCCAGCCCACGATTAAGCATTCTTCTGTACAGTTCTCCAAAATTTGGTTAAAAGAGACAATGTTAACAATATGCATTACAAATTTGGATTGAACACAAAAGTCTGTATTCCTTAAGAGCCTCTGCTTTATGTCCTAAGGTACAAACCTGCAGTTTAAATAGTTTGCAACACCAGAAAAACCCCTAGGGTCAGTACAACTAGATTCAATCCCACAGTTATCTATTAATATTCTTTTCTCTGTCAGACAAAACAAAATTCAATGTTATGTTTTTAGATATATGTGCAAAAATAAAAAATCTGCTTTAAAGCCCCATCTGAATAATGACCCTGCTAGTTATTCAGGTAATTATTGTATCACACTGAATATGTCAAATATGAGAAGTGATGAGAAGTGGAATGTCCTTGTTCTCTCAATTTTTTTTCCAGGTTTCTCAAAAGATCAGCTTTTGGCATGTAAAATACTGAAATGAAATTATTGCCTTCATAGTCAAGGGATGTGATATTCCCCCTCTAATTCATTTCAATGAGTTGTCGCTTGAAGTACTGTGCCCTGCTCTGGGGTTGTCCTCACAAGACATGGAACTATTGAATGGAGTCCAGAGGAGGGGAAATAAAATGATCAGAAACACATCCCCTGTGAGGAAAAGACCGAGAGTTGTAGTTTTTCAGACAACAGAAGGCTCCAGACACACATTTTTGTGGCCTCTGAAGAATTAAACTGGGCTAGAAAGATGGGAACAGACTTTATAACAGGGCCTGCAACAACAGGACAAGGGACAATGTTTTTGAGTTTAAAGATAGTAGATTTGGATTAAATAAAAAACTTTTTAAAATGAGAGTGGTGAAACACTGTAATGGGTTTTTCAGAGAGGTGGTAGGTGCCATGTCTTTTCAAGGTCAGGTCAAATGAGACTCTGAAAAACCTGGGCTAGTTGAAGATGTCCCTGCTCATTGCAAATTGTTTGGGCTAGAAGACCTTTAGCTCTTCTATTATAGTTGGATTAAAATAAAAAATCAGAGTGATCCACTATATTTTTCTTCCTGAGTGTCATGTTCCTTGAAAGCTTTGTCCAGATGGAAGGCACAGAACGTGAGAGTTTATGGATTGCTGTACCAGACCAGATCAGAGTAATCTAGTTTTGATGTTTATAGTGAGATAAAATATACAAGAAGTAAATGTGAAACAACTTCCAAGCTTCATATTCTTTCAGAAGCCATTGTGGTACACTTTTGCTGAGTGCTGTGGCATTTCTCTTGAGCTGTAGGGGCCTATATCCATCCCTACATGTTAACTATGTTATCTGAGAGGCACTATCACTGTTGCTGCTTGGCCATTGGTGGGTCCATCTTGGAGTCAGCTGGTACTGCTTTTATGGGACACAAGGAAAGCTTCTTGTAGCTTCTCATATAAGCCACCCCTGCAACCCTTCTGCAACCAAAACCTTACCATGCAAACTCAATATATTCCATGTCTAGCCTTTTTGAACAGCGCTTGATTTATCATTCAAGTCATATTTATCACACAATCTTCACAATGAACAAAAAAGAGTTTGCCACATCAAAATCAAAATAACATCATCATAACACAGAATAAAAGTGGACAATTTACCCCAAATCCACTCCTCATCCTTTCAAAGTTGGAACAACCAAAATTCCCCACCATCATTTTTCTCTCTAACAGCGTTCCATCCATGTTCTGCCCTTTATGTCTCCGAGTTATCTCAAATTACTTGAGTCTCATGCTGGGTATTGAAAAGTACTGTGGAATGTTGACCCTGGCTAGACACAGGGTTTCCATCAAAGCTGTTCTATCACTTTTGCATAATCATTTAATATTTTTCCTACTTCTCTTGTATTTCTGAAACACTGTATCTTTTGCTCTTTATCATCCATAAATTCTGAAAAGTAGAAATTATCTTGTTGGATCATCTTGTGGGAAGTTGCTACAAATTCCTCTTTGGAATAGGAAGCAGAAATCTATGGAGCTTGTGAGAACAGATAGAGAATGAAGTAGGCAGGTTTGCAGAATACTGAGTTTTGAGTCAAGAGAACATGATTAACTATATCTGGAATGCTATCAGAGTCCTTGATCTCATCCAGATTGAAATGAATTTAACTGACATCTCATCCATGGCACAATGCAGATTTCACCAATTTACTTTAACTTGGAATTTTGTCATCTGGTACAGAATCCAGGGTATAGACAAGAGCCTTGGCATTGATTTAGTGGTCACCCAACAGACTGGACTGGACCCTGTAGCCAAGATCTTTGTCTAAGTCTAGCAACTTTTGGATGAAGCTGAAGTGAGGCTGAGCAGTAGAATTTTGCTGGCTTGGTTCTTATTTAGGAAGTTTGAAATTCCCTTTAGTATTGAGCTGGGTTCCAAACTCCTATTACAGTGAAGGTAGTATATTAAAATACCCTAGGCAGGGAAATAGTCATTCCCTAGGTCACACTTTTACATTTCTGAGACATGGTATCTTAGTGAAGTCTAAAGCAGACAACTTCATAGCAGTGGTGGGAACCAAAGATTATTTTTCAGTAAGGTATGTTAGCCACAGTGGGAGACAATATTTGAAATGAATGGCTTCTGAATGGCTTTGGACCAACACAAAGTGCATAATGATAATGGTGCAGTTACTGTGTTCCACGCTGAGCTCCAAAGGAATAATTGTAGGTCAGTTGTGCTTATAGTGTGTTGTTTATACAACACATTTTACAAGTGAGCAATAAAAATCTACATTCTCAACTTTATTAAAAAGTAAAATCAAATACATGTTGTTGTAGTGTTGACCCAAAACATATGGCCAAATAATACAACAGAACAGAAAACTAGTTTAAAAGGCCTAATATCCCATGCTGTGTTGTGTAGAATACTTTATAAAGTTTTAAGTGAACTGTGAGAAGTTTATACTTATTTTCCAACTGCTCTCCAGGAGAAATTCTGACCTAAGGTTAGCTGCAACTGTGTTATAATAGGATTCATAAAATAGAATTTTTAGACTTTTCTAAGTTCAGTTTTAAATCTGAAATCTTGTGGTTTTGACTATAGCAAAAAGAAGTATCTTGTAATGAAAATTCACCAATCAAAAATTAAAATACAGAAGAGTATTATGCAAATGTAATATTATAAGGATTTATTAAGCAACTGTAAAAAAGTGCACATATCACACTATTTCTGTACATGCATATCTCCAAACTGTTGAGTGGTTTGATATTTTAAGTCAGATACTTGCAATGAGTGCTATAAAAGAGAACATCTTAAATCTGCTGTAACAATCTGGTTTGGTTTATGTTGGCAAACCAAGTCTACAGTCAATATTTGTGGACTTCAGCTGAGAATTCAATTTGCAGCCCTGAGAGTTCTCAGTGAAAAATAAAAGGTTTATAGCAGAATGATCATCAAAAGTTCTTGGATCTAGCTCCCTGGGGTATTACAGCAAGCTACCAGCATTTTCCACACAGAGATAGCTGGATGTTGTTGAAAAATCAAGATTTGGTTTCAGTGATGTTCAGACTCTAACTCCATTGGCAGGCTGTATCTGCTGTCTGCTGTGCAAGCCCTGCAAGGAGATAGAGAAAAAATTTTTTACAAAATATCAAATACATCAATATCCATACCTAAGTGACCACAGCTGATCAGATATTCTCAAACAAATTAGAAGTATGTTTTCCATTTCTTTCCAATTCCTCAGACTGACCTTTGGATCTTTTATTGATATCATATTTCCATCATATATACTAACAGGCATAGCCTTCCTGTTGACCCTTCCTTCTGCTTTTTCTGCTCAGATTCTTTCCCCTTTCATCACACTTCTGATCTTAGAGGTTACTGAGAACTGTGTACGCCTTAGGAAGTTAATTTGATATTTGGTTCACATGACAATTCATGCTAGACTTGACAAATACCCATTTTTCCCAGTGTTAATTCCAACCCCTTCACGGCACTGTCTTGTACCTGTCAACACTATTTGTCTTAAGCTTTTTGAAAGCACTCTAATGACTTTGTGGGCACCAAGATAATTTTTATTATGAAGAAAGCACCAGTGACACACTTGAAAAAAGTCTTCTTTCAAAAATGAGGCTTCTCATCTTGGTGCATTTCTTGGCAGGTTTTGAACTAGGGAGTGCCTTCCAGTAAGCTTCAAATTCTGCCAGTTGCAACCCTCTCATCATTGGAAAGAACTCAGCAGTAAGTCTGCCACTGCTTATTATTTACTCATGTAGCCCAGAAACCAAACCAAGTTTCAGAGTAGATTTCCTATGAGTTTGCAGAAAGAGGGGTAGATCAGGCTGAAAAAGGTTGAGCATCTAACAACATGCTGATTTGAGTGGACTTCATACAACATCACTGCTCCATCTGTTGTTTGTATACCACACAGTGCTGGCACCCTTGGCCATGCTCTGCTCCACCACAGCTGAATGCAACTCTATGACAGTAACCCAAAATGCTGCTCACCTATTGCAACCTTTTAATGAAATAGTTCCTTTTGCATTGTCAGCTGCAGTCTACTCCAAAAATCACAGAAACCCTGAGGTGTACAGGAGAGCTTGAAGCTCATATTTTTATACCAGTATATAAAACTAAAATTAAATACATGATTTGTGCAGTCTGCCCATGAGGCATCCATATTTCCACCTAGATTTAGAAGTTTTTTCTCCTTTTAGGAAATTACTTTGTTGACCCACTTCAAAGGAGTGGGATTCAAGGCGTTTTAAGGTAGTTCTCTGAAAATGAAACTCAGACACAGAACTCAGCTGAAGAGTTCCTGCCTAAAAAGAGCTCATCAGCTTCCAAAGACTTATTTTATTTTCCAAAATTTACTGAATCCATAGGCAAACATTAACCATAGAGAGATTATTTATCCCTTTTAGGGATGTGTGTTTTATACATAAGTTAACTGCCCACTTCATAATAAATGTATTGACCCCCAACTCTTACATATCATGACAGTTTAGAAGGAAAAATATGCAGAGTTGATTAATTTCTATGTAAAAATAAGCAATAATTTATAGAAAGCATTTTGAGAGAGGTTAAACTGCAAATTTGTTTTCATTAAAAACTTGAATATCATCAAAGCTGATATGTAAGAATAAATAAAGGTCACTTGCAGGGAGACTGAAAATTGTGTTCTGATACTGGTGAAAGAGAAGATCCATGAAGGTACAGAGGCTCAGGCATCAATAGCATTGGCCTTCTGAGAGTGCAAAGCCCTTTAGATGTCATGCCAAAAGCAAATGAGAGCAGATGGAGGCCAAAGATATTGGAAAAAGGAATTTCATAGGAAGACAAGGGAGTGTCAGTTCATCAGTAGGAAAGATCAGGTAGATAATAAATATGAGACAAGGACGTCTGAGCAGAAGGAATAAGAACATGGAAACTGCCATTTTATTTTTCTTCAATACTTTTTTTTTACATTTTGATACATTATAAAGCAGTAATTCTTCCATATGTTTTTCTGCTGCTAAATCCCAAATATCCCTTCAGTTGCTCTTTTGAAACTTTCCACACTTTAGCAATTAAACCAATTTTGTCAAAAAGCATCTCTGTCTTAATACCATAAATAAAAATGGAATCCCCAGTCAGGTTAGGCTTTCACTTCTCACCTTGTACTTTCACAGCTTACCATCTGTAATGGCTTCCTTCTCAAGATGAAATGAAATAAATATAAATAGCTACAGCCTAGTTTTAATGATCTGAAGATGAGACAAACCATAAACAGTTTTAACACAGAGCAATTAAACAATAATGCATTTCTAAATAAAAGAAAGTTTCCCTAAAATTTCAACTCCATCTATTGTATTCAAACATTCCTCAGCCACATGTTAAATGAAAAAAATGGTGGATTTTGCTACCAGTTCTGTCATTCCCCCTTCTTTCTAATATGAAGGAACAAAGTTTTTTGACTTAATTAGAGCTTCAATGTCTTTACTAAGGAGAACACACAGAATAGGACTTGGCAATATTTGTGACTATTTATTTCCAAGGCTTATACAAATTCAAAAAAAAGAATTTAGATAGGTGATGTGGGGCTTGATACAGAAGCTTTTGAAATCAGCAGAAATATTATAGGAGGTCTACTAGTTTTGGAAAAGGGGTCTCATGAGTGATAACTGGGAAAACAATATGGGGATTTTGCATCTGGCTGAGTGTAAAAGCTCTAATTGTATTCTCCTTGTCACAGACAAATCTTTTCATGTCCTAGAATATTCCAGGCATTGAGGGTTCCCGTGTAATGCTTATATTGTATAGTGAAACAATATTACAGTTCCACTGCTTTCATTAGAATTCATCTCCTTGTCCCAGCATTAGCTTGTTGGAGCAGTTCTGATTTTAGAGATGCTAGGCAGCTCTCCTCATGTGTTGGTTTTCTAAGTCTGCTTTCCTTACCTTATGTCTCTCTGCAGAAGCTATCAATCTCTATCAGATTCCAAGACATTGTGCAGAAAGCTTTTAATTTCTCTCTTCCCTACCATGCAAAAAAAAGAAAAAGCGGAAAAAAGAAAAATGTTGCACTCAAGCAAAAATGAATTTTCATTCCAATATTAAAATTCTCCAGACGTGTTTGTGGGGGTGAGAGATGTATGTGAGTATGTGTGCATTTATATGTGTAAGCAACTGAATAGCAAAGATAAATAACATAAATAACTGTACTTCTGCTCTGAAAGCATTATTTTACTCACTCCCAAATATTGCATGGTATTTCTTTTTGAGAATAAAATACATCCATTTCAAAGCAAAGACTGACCACTCTTCTGAATATAATTTACCTTAGGCAACGCTAAAGTAATTTGTGGAAACTTAATGACTTAACCTGAGTTCTGTAGCAACTATATTTCTGGACTGAGCTTTCATAGTTTTAAACAGCAAAACCTACTGTAAGATATTGTTGGGCTGATTTTTCTTTTTTATGCAACAGAAATATCCCTCCTAAGGGATTTTAAATGGATGAAGAGCAGGTGTTTCGATTTGATGGTAAATTGGTAAACTGATTACCTTCAAAATTAACACAAGCTATAACCAGAAATCATCCCCCTTCAAAAGATCAAGAGCATGGAACAACAACAAAGCATTATTAATGCTGAAATATCATAATTTCAAGTAACAGGAATACAAAATGTAGTCAATCTGTGCTTATATATATATATATATATATATATAAAAAAATTGCTTAATACAGCATTTATGAATTCTGTCTTCTCAGTAACTTCTTAGACCTCAATTAGAGATAGCAATGGAGATTGAAAATAATGCTAGTAGGTTGATGGTTTTGTGTCCTTCTTTGTTTGATGAGACAAATTAAGTTTTCTGTGTGCTCTACATGGGTGCAAGCCATTATGCATCAGAGAATTCTGATCAAAGTCTGGTAAGAACTCAGATTAAAAATTTAAAATTATGACTTGACAGATAGACCACTTCCCTCTACCTTCCCCTCCCCTAGTTATTCTTTTTCTAGCTATTGACACAGGCTTTGTTTATTAACTCATCATTTGAAGTAGATTACTCATTCAAAACCACACTCTCTTGTCTGCTCCAAAGAACCATGAGATGCCAAGTCACAGAAAAAAGCATATGCTTTGCAACAAAATTATCATTTCAAAACATTAATTCCATCAACTTTTAACGTGGGAAAGTGAGTACATTTTCTGTTTTATTCATATAAAAGCCAAATTCTATGCTGAAAAATCCCCTCAATAGTAGTTTCTCTTAATTCTATGGAAATTTTAAGGACAACCAAATAAATCATGGTCAGTCCACTCTTTAAGAATTGTATGTGTCCTGTCTCAGGACAGTATATTATATAATCAATATTAGCAGAATGGAAAAAATTTTAGCACAAATATAGTGATTTTTTTTTTTTTGCAAAGTGTGGTTTGATACATACAATTGAGTAATCAAGACAAAGAATTCCTGAACTAAACATGCTTACAGTATAAAAAATTAGGATGAGGCTAGTTTTAATAAACTAGAGTTAGTACAGTATGAGTGATATAAAGTCAATTATAGATAATCTGCTCTTGCTGTGTTATGCCAGGTGACTTATGCTGTTTTGAACCACATGTGTTATCAGAAAGTTGTTTTTCAGCAAAGAAAGTTTGTGTTTCACAAAGAAAGTTTGTGTTTCAGCACACGGCATGTTTTCACATACCGAAAAGGCATGTTTTCACACCTCATATAAGCAAAAGATTCATTTTATAAAGTGACTAGATTTAGCCTTAGTAAAAGAGATAGGATGTTATCAGGATCTTAAAATAGTCATTTTTTTTATACAGATACACTGCAAATTTATTTTCAGTACTCCACTCAATGTCAGTCCTTTGTCAGCTGTAAAATTCTCTCTCAGATAGATAAATATTCTCAGGTCGATGATGAGGACATTAATGAAAAAAAAGTATTTTCCACTGCCATGACCAAGCAGGTCTGGGTGATAGCATGTATCTTAGGAATTCACTAGCTCCTGTTTCTTTAAGTATCCACAAAGTTTGTTAGGGGTTTTTCCAGTTTTTTCTCCTTCCACCCTGAATACCATGGCTTGCTTTTTGCCTTGTTGCTTTTTAATGAGAAATCAGCTCTGTAGGAGCTAGAGAAACATTCTGAAGACCTTTACAATTAAAAATCTGTTTATTTTCTGAAAATGAATTTGCATTCAGCTGGCATTCTCTTCTATTGTTCCACTAGGTAGCATGTCAGCTATGACACTGATGAAATGTTGCTATTATTCTCATGCTCTAGAATACCAACCAACCAACTATCACTGAAAACACAGAAACAAAAAAACAGTTGGAGAAAAAAATCAAACTATATATATTTGACAAATAAATTCTTGGAAGCAGCTTTACTTCCTTTGGGTAGAATCTCTAGTATTTTTATAAATGCTGCAGTATATTTCTGCATAAAAATATGAGCATTTAAATGTAATTCTTTCACAGGAAAGGACCATAAAAGAGCAGAATTAAATGTATTTGAAATGATCTGTCATGTATTCAGGAGGTATAGATGGTATAGCTTCACTCATTTCTTGCACTAAGCAGTCTCTTAAAATGGTAAGACCACAAAAGATGAAAGGTTACTAAAGACCACAAAAAATGAAAGGTTACTAAACTAAAACTTTTGCATTGAGAGTCAGTTAAATGCCTGCTTCAACAGCCAATCTCTTGAAGCAGCAGTGCTGCTTCTCTCTGATCTTAAGAAGAAGGTTGTGTGAAAATTTACCTTTCTGAAATTTGCAAAGTGACACTATGGTAGCAGAAAAATCAACCTATTTAGAGCACAGCAGCAGTATGTGCTTTAGGACACATACCATGATACCCCCTAACCACTAGATTCAGGTGTTTTCAGATCCCACATCATGTCTTTGCCTTTTAATACATACTCTCAGTTGAGTATGTTTGACTTAATGGCCCCTGTAGCTCAGATGAAAATGTCATTCTGTTGAAGTCTGAACACATTTCACCTTGCATGTGAAAAAGAGAAAATTTCTGTCCTTAACATCCTTCCTCTTTATGTGCAGTATTGGTAAATATTTTTATGAAGTCCTTTGTTGTTTTTGTTGCCTGTTTTCGGTTTGGTTAGTTAGTTGGTTTTTTGGAGTGGGTTTTTTTCCCCAAAAAAGAGACTCCATCTTTTTAAAAATGCAATGAAAATGTGTATCTGATGAAATACAAACCTAGTCCTATTGTAAACACCGTGCAGCTGGTGCTCACTTGTGTCCCTTGATGTTATATAGTGTTCTTCAGCAATTCAGAAATTATTTGAAGTTTGATAAAAAACTGTGATGTCTTTTCTGCTCTCTGCTGTTCCATGCAGTAGTATGTCATGCTTTCCTTGATTGTCAGGCAGGTTTCATCAGCCATTTTTGTGTCCTTTTCTGAATTTCATTAGGAAGAAAAAGTAAATAAGTCTGAGCTACTATTTCATGAATGTTTTACATGGTTGTTTATACAGGCAACTCAAATAGCTCTCTTGAATGGATATCACACCCAGACACTTTGAAAGAGGCTATAAACAAAAAGATATATAAAAAACACTTTGGACTCCAGTAGATCTCTGTGTATGAACTCTCCACGCTCATATATCTAAATCCCAAATATTCTTTTTAAAGACTACATAGTGTATAAATATTTTCTTACAAAATATATATTTGATGAATCTGTCAGATTAATACATATAATATAAAAAATGTAAGTGTGAATTTAACAGTAAGGGAGCTTGAGCCATTTCCACTTTCCTCACCAGCTATTTCTCCTCCATCCCTTTTGGCAGCTGTTTACATTAAGAAAGATTTAATCTGGTCAGGGAATGTATTCCAAGAATCAACTTAGTTGATTCACATTCAACAGTCCAGTGCTTGTTTGAGGAAAATTACACTTCCGCTCCATTCCAGGAGAGAAATTGTCTTCCCACCTGAAAGTCTGAAGGAAAACACTGTTTAGATGAAACTTGTAAAAAGTGATAGTATCTAAAATTGATTTTTGTTCATTGTCAAAAGGGAGATGTAGTAAATATGTCTGTCTGCAGTTCATGGCAGACTCCACGGGAGTCTGCAGACACATATAAATATATGCTCCAATAAAGTACATATCTCAATGCAAATATAAAGCATATCTTTACTCTCCTTAGCAATAACCCACAGAATATATAGTCCATTTACTGGTTTTGCAGATTCTATCAAACCATTAAGGTTCAAAACCAGAACCATAGAGAAGGTTTACTATTCAAAATAATTTGAGAAATCAATCTAATTTATGCAGAAGTGAAATAAGAATAGGAGCAAATTTCCAAAGTTAGCTCAGATAATCTGCAACACAAATAGGAATCCAGTGCAGGAAACCTGCAGTTTATAATGAATAACAAGCAGAACATGACTCAGACCTGTCATGCTGTTAAAAAAACTGTAAGAGCTAAAGATTTTTGTCTTGGTATCTCTGCTTTTTCCTGGTAACTGCTGTTCAAGAAAGATGTTAGCCAACTGGCTCCAGAGAACCCATTCCCACAGAATAACAGAATAGCTGAAGAAAAGTTGAAGGAGCCTGAGTTGTCTCCAAAGACTGAATAGAAGCTTCAGAGATGAATGGTGTATAATGTGCTTCATGACCACGGAGGTTAAGACAAGAAAAAACAAAGTAAAACTACAGAAAGAAAGATTTCAATGGGGTAGTCACCATTCACGTCGTAAAGGGTTTTACACTAAAATACTTGGTTGAAGCAAGTATTTGAATATGGTCCACCAAAGCTTTTGGAAACAACTTACCCAGAGTTGCAACAGACCTTATTAATGCTCTATTGGAGTTTCTGAGGTTCCAGTCACTCTTATTTTCCTATATTCTACAAAAAAAATTATTCTATTCTCCATGTCATGTAACAAAGATTTGGTTGCAAAACACCTCAAGAAAACCCAGAAAGATTATTTAGTGTATTGGAAGGTACAGAAAAAGACCATGAATTGTTTATCATTGAATGGTAATGTTTTCATTAATTAATTACTAAAGTGTATAAAATTATATAATATGAACAGCCTTTTGAGACAATAAAACAATACTTGGCAGGCTTCAATATAAAAAAAAATCATGATTCAATAATTTTCCTATTCTGCAGAGAACATAAAATGTACTTTTCCCTCATTACATAAATTAAAATTCACTCCTTGTACGTGGCCAGCATAGAACTCAGCCTTTCGTCGTACATAAAAAGAAAGAAAATTACTTGAAAATTAATGATGTCTTTTCTGGGGGATGAATCTCAGCTAAGTTAATAACAAGCACAAAAACTGAAAACCTTGGTTTTTAAGCTGGTGTTTCTGAGGAAAAAGATATACAAAATCCTGACAAGAAACATATCTGTTTTCATGTTCTTGTTCTTTGATCCACATGTATTTTAAGCAAATTTTTGCATACAGAAAAAAATTATTAGGCCTGAGTTTTTAATGTTTCAGAATGACAAGTACTTCATTAGGGCC
>VZRH01007327.1:406887-428991 GCA_013397555.1 Urocynchramus pylzowi | reverse complement strand
TTAAGATTTCCATTTAATGGACCGGAGATGATGTTTTTTTCAAAAACCAAGTGCATTATTTTCTGAGTATATGCAGCATCTTTTATACTACAGTTGTGAATTCTGCCAAAATATTCTAAATGTACTTTCTGTCTATAGAGTCAGACAGGATCTTCATCTGGCCTTCTGCTACATTGGCTTAATTAATTTTTGCTCTCATAAGAAATTGGTGTGTTAATGTACCACTACCCTTCATTCATCTAAACATGATAAAGCACTAATCCTGACCCAGTGAAGTAATCCTGACCCTTCCCAGTAATGGAAAGTTCCACACTGGCTTTACTGACTCAGGAACTGCTACAGGATCATGTGGCAATGAGCATAACTGCTTCTTCAGATAAGCAGAAGACTAATTCTTATTCTGTTGTTAAAGTATTACCTTAAGCTAACAATTAAGAGAAGATTGCAGAACTGAATTCAGTGCTGTGCGCCCCTGGGTTCAGCAAACATAGCACCTCAAAATAGCAGCATCCTGCACTACATCAACAGACCTAAAACATAAGCAGTTTTTGAACTGTCATTGTGTTGGTTTGAAAAGACAGGTGTCTGCTAACTTCTCCCTTGAAATGGAAAATGTAAACCACCTCCCTCCAAATTATTATAATTTTGAAATTAAGGGGTCTCTCAGGCACGATATGGGAGTAGGAATAACAGCTCTTTATTAGGAAAAATAAAAATGCAGTAATACAAACAACACTGACAGGGAATACAGAATACAACCTGATACCCTGTGGGTCAGGGTGTTGGTAGCAGTCTGATTAGATGGTGGCTGCAGTCCTCCTGGAGTGACTTGAAGCTGTTATCTTGTAGAAGGGTGTAGTCTTCCTCTGAAAGTCCAGTGGTGGTGTAGATGGGCCTGGTCTTCCTCTGGGAATCCAGTAGAGAAGACAGCTGCTCCTCTGGGAATCCAGAGGGAAAGGCTGCCTGTGGTGCTCCAATTCTCAGATTATGTCCAAGCAGGAATGCTTGGCTCCTCCCTCTGGGCAGAGCTTCTCACAATCAGGTGATGTAATTTTGTCAGTCACGCAGTGACACTCAATGGTTCATTAACAGAAGATATTTCCTGAAGGGAGGATTGGTCATGGAAGAGATAAAAAACCCCTGCCCAATTAACAGAAGACAACTGCCCCACCTCTAACAGATGGTAATAGAAGACATCTCCCCGGCCTCATCTTGCATTTGCAACCTAAGACAGTAATTTTGTACTAGTGAAATGGGATTTTACTGAACTATACCCTGAATCTCATATACATATATATATATATGTGTGTGTGTGTGTGTATGTATGTATGTATATATATGAGCATTAGGGCATTAGACATGAGATTTTTTTTTAGTTCATATTGTAGTTCATATTGGTGGACATCACCAGATACTTGAACTGGCTTGAGTAAACAGCAATCTGAGAGGTTGCATCATGTTTACTTGAAGGATTTTATTTCCTAAAAGTTGGTTTTGTAGCTGAGACCTTCAGGTTTTCCTGCATTTGGCTGCATGAACTTCATTATATTCTGGATGTCTGGTCCCTTTCCTGACTTGCATACAGGCTCTTCTTTTATTATTGTTTAAATATGTCAATTGTTAAAGGAATTTTTAGCCTCTTTAGATCTCATCAAGATCTAAAAAGAAGATATGTGGATTTCTTGAGAGCTGGAAGCAATAATCCTATGGGGTAAAACTCTTAGATTTGTAGATTAGTATTAAATTTCACCTGGCTGTTGAAAGGAAAGACAATTTATAAGATATTGTCTTACCTTATCACTTATTAATTTATAAGTGATCCCCGTCCTGATGTATGTTGCTTGTATAACTTTTTTTTTTTTTTTTGCCTAAGTATAATTTAGTAAAAATAGGTGGTTTTGCATCATAAAGGAAAAACTGAAAGCCTTTGTATCTTATTTTATTTGCTACAACACATAGATTACAAAGAAAATTTACTTGGCACTAGATTTCAGGTAAGAACTGAGATTTTATGCTAAGTTATACATCTGTGAAAGTAGGTTTGCTGATAACAGTCAAGCAGCCTTGAAAATACATAGAATCAAAGAATCACTGAAGTGTAGAATAGTTTGGTTTGGAAGGGACCTTAAAGATCATCTCATTCTATCCACTCTGCTCCCATCCAGTCAGGTTGCTCATGGTCTGATCCAACCTGGTCTTGAGCCCTTCCAGAGCTGGGGCATCCACAGCTTCTCTGGACAAACTGTGCCTGCACCTCATCACTTTATGAGTAAGGAATTTCCCACAAACATCTAATCTAAACCTGTCTTTTTTCAGTTTACCATTGCTTCTTGTCCTGCCTGTACAAAAATTCCCTCTCCTTCCCTTTTACAAGCCCCCTTCAGGTACTAGAAAGATGCAGTGAAGTCTCCCTGGAGCCTTCTTTTCTCCAGGCTCAAGACCTCCAGGTCTCTCAGCCTGTTTTCACAGAAGAGATGCTCTGTGCCTCAGATCACATTCATGGCCATCCCCTGGACCATCTTTACCAGGTCCACACCCTTCTTGTGTTGAGTTGACATGGATTTTAAATATTGAGAGAATAAGAGGGATTTAAAAAAAGATATCTCATTGTATATTAAGAAGAAGTTCCTGTGCTGTAAAATACTACAATATGTGAAGCTGACTCCCTGAGCTGCCCCTCATTATTGCTGAAACTGTGGAGCTGTGGGTAACTGTAGGTATTTACCTCTTGGTGTAAGAAGAAGCCAAACTTAAGGCAACTACAAGTACTACAAGTGTCTGTCAGATCCTTAGCTCTTGTGACAGATATTGGCTCTTTAAGAGAGGATAAATCTGACAAACAATACAGTATTTTATACCATGGACATATATATCTCTATCTCTATCTCTATCATCTCTATCTCTATCTCTATCTCTATATATCTATATCTATCTATCATATCTATCTATCTATCTATATCGATATCATCTACATCTATATGTATATCTAATCTATATCTATATCTACATCTATAAAATGTGATATATTTGTGACCTTGAACCACTAAATAGCTTTGGGCATGAAGGATTTGGAACATACCTAAAGAAAAGATGATTCATCCACAAGGAAAAGTGTAATAGAAGAATGGTAAAGGTGTAATAAGTGTAAATAACAACCAGGCTGGACTTTATACTGATTTATATGTTGTTGACTAAGCATAACATGCCTATGAAATGTAATCAGCTTGTAAAAATTTTGTTTCTTTCTATACTGATTAGAGTAGGAATCTGACAAAGCTTCATCCAAAGGCCAGCAACATCATGGGGGAACTCATCCTCCAGCTCGAGCAGGAGACTCAACATAAACTTGTACAGTGAAAGAGACTTGAAGAACTGGCACACAGGCTCAGGATTCCCTTGTCTGGTGATGCAGAGCCACACTTTAGCTCTGAGTATGCTCTACATTTCCATTCAGGAGGCTATTTGGGCCATGCTGAAAGTAGGTATGCCTTATGAATGAATTATGTTTCCTTTTTCTGTACAAAGCCATTTACTTCCAGTTTCATTAGCATCATACAGATAAACATATATTTAATTATTTTATAGAACAGAATGTGTACAGCCCACAGGGACATTCTAATGAATAAGCAAGCTTCAAAGATATTTAAAAATAAGGGCAAGAAGTTTTTCTTTGTAGGCAGGGAAGGAAAAAAGAAGAAAGCAAAAATTTATACTGTTTTTTTTTCTTCTGCTGCATAATTGTAGCTTTATATATTTTTATTTATACACTATCTTTGGGTGCTAGATGTATTATTTACGATTAATATATTATTAATATATTTTGATATAGTCCATCTTTCACTATGAAAATATAATTTGCAACATTATTAAAAATAAGATATTTCATTGATTCCAGTGAAGTTATTAACAATACAATTAAACAAAAAATGTGATTCAAGATTTCTTCTATAGGAAGATTTGCATAAAGTGCAAAAATATTTCAGTATTATGTAATTAATTTGCTGATGATACAACTAAATGATGTAATCACTATTAGGCCACAAAGAAGTGCAGTTGTAAATAATAAATGTTCATTCCAAGCTTTGGTCTAAAGAGGCATGCCTTGAGAAATTACTTCAGTGAAAAAAAGAGAAAAATTAGGAGATTGGCACTGATATATGGTGTTCATCATCCATAGATGAACTTTAGAGTCAGATTTATGTTCACAGTGAACTCAAATCAATAGAAGTGATGGCTGATGGGTATGGAACCTCTTAGGCCATTCTTTAGTTACAAACTGGCAATCTTTTCATCAAAATCATGGCCAGAGCAAAACCTAGTGTTAAATTACCTCAGGTGGGAAAAAGAGCATGCAAATTGATTGTGTGATTTAGTTATACTCAAAACCTCACATACAAAAACATGTTGAAATAATTTCTTCATTTTTTAGAGGAAAATGTTGGAGGATGAAAAATAATAATAAGTAATTTTTAAGGTATTCAAACCGAGTGTGTAGGAGAGATTAATTGGTTTTAGCATACCCTTTAGTGAAGCATAGGCATATTTCTACTATGTATATGTTTGTATGTATGTATGGAAAATTGTCTTGACAGTGTTCTAGCTGAGATGTAAAATCTACCCATAATCCTTTTACCCACTGTGACAATGAAAAAGCAGATCATTGCCATGTGCCCATTCCAAAGCTTTGTCTACTCTGTGTGCATATTCAAATAGAATAATAATAAAAAAAAGACAGGAAAAACTATTAGTCCTGTTTTGATCTCATATCACTTTTCAGTACACCAACATGGATTTTAGAGTAGATATTTTTGAAAAACTATTCATATAAAAGAGAAATCAAGCATCAATGAGAAAAGAGAAATCCAGAATATAATGAAGCTATGTTTTTTTACTTGTTAAAAAAAAAATTATATGAAAAATAAATTTGCCTTAACATAATTTACTGTTAATTGTATGTAAATATTGTAAATAAATAGTTATAAGTATAGGTCTAGATGTTCATCTACTCATGGCTATGACCTTCAAAATAGGGTGATTTATTAAACATTTTTTAATTAGTGTTATGAAGCTTGAGGTAAGATATTTTTATTCCATTTGAAATGTGCTACTCTCCCTAGTTGCTTTGTGCTTGATGAACAGGTATAATAGGCGTTCCTGAAATACCTTTTTTTTTAGCATTTATTCTTGCTTTGATTTTTCAATTGGTCAAATTCCAATAAATTAGGGATATTGAATTAATTTTATAACAAATATTCTGAGAACAGGTCAGAAAAACAGCGCAACAAATTGTAAGTAAATTGGCTTATCCAACTCCACATGGGGTCAATTGGATATTTTGTGGTGTGCACTGTAGAAGCAACGTGAGTGCACAATTACTACAATATAATTTAAATTGTTTTTGAAAACAAGACTGTGATTTGTACAGTTAAAAGGAATTTGGTACAAGTAACCTTCTCCCAAAATTGATTTAAAAGAATGACAGTGCTAAATGTGGTGGTCTTTACTTCATGAATCTCCATATAGTTTGAGTTGTTGAAGTTTGTATGACTTTTTTGAAGGACAGACTTCCTATAATTGATTCATGGTTAATGTTAAATATGCATTTATACATTTGCATAATCTTCATGCAGTTAGGGTTTCAAAAAGAGCAAAATAATTAAAAAAACCTAAAAGCTAATCCCCCTGCCCCCCTTTGCAATTACACACCCCAAATATCTGCTTGAAGATGATGGTAATGAAGGATAGGGACTTTGTGGTTTGTTGCAGGCTCCCCATGGTATTCCTTTGAACTGCTGAGACGTAGACACTTACTCTTTCTTGTTTATTCCAGTCTTCACAAACCTTGCCACTCAGTGTAACCGTAGGTTCAAAGCAGAACATAAAATGATGTAGTTTTAAAGGACTCATTAATTTCCTTTGTACTCAAAAGCAGCTCCATTAAAAAATGTAATACGCAAATTCTGAACTCGAACATGATCCAATTTTACTGCTGTTTACTTCAAAGGGTCCTGAAAAGAGTGTGCTGGAGAATTGAATTCTTGTGTTGAAAAATTTATCTATTTCTGACACTGACCCATTTTTTTATTCTCTCTGGTTTATGAATTTTTAAGGTTTTTATATTTGTAAGACAAGTCCATGCTTAAATGTCTTTTAGGATACTGCCCCTTAAAATATTAAAAAGCAAACCATGCTATGCTTTTTGAAACCAGAAAGACAGTCTAGAAACTGCAATTGTTTTGACTGTGTCTGTTGAGGCCAAGATTGCTAAATAGATTATGTTGTATATGCAAAATGAGTATATTTTTGAGCTGATGTTGCTCATGTGATTGACATTAGCTGAGAATCACATTAGAATGTGTGATTGACATTAGCTGAGAGATTAAGACTGGTATATTTGCTTTTACAAATAAAAGAGTGGTATCAATTATTGTCGGTGTTATTTTGAAAAAGTAATAGCTTGCTCTATGTTCCACAAAGGTTATAAATCTCTTTAGGTTACAAATAACACTGCAAGTGTTAATGTTTCTCTGCAATACTCGTTCGTTGGACTGATTTAAGATGGTTGCACCATGTGCTCACCCGTCTGTGAAGGGAAGACAAAAGCAGCAACAAGACTGGTAGGCAGGTTGTAGCATAGCCAATTCTACAACCAGAAGTTCTGTATCCAGAGAAAAC
This sequence comes from Urocynchramus pylzowi, assembly GCA_013397555.1. Lineage (NCBI taxonomy): Eukaryota > Metazoa > Chordata > Aves > Passeriformes > Fringillidae > Urocynchramus > Urocynchramus pylzowi. The sequence goes on along the minus strand of VZRH01007327.1, from coordinate 422,316 downwards.
TCCAATAACAGTGTTCAAATAGACGGTCCTTTCTAAATAAAAGAATAACATAAAATCCTGCCCCAGCCATTTTCTACTGGGTTGGTTTTCTACTGGGCAACATAAGTGTAAAGCAGGTACTGCTAGAAATTTAACCTCATGTATGTTAGCCTGTGGAACATGCCACCAATTCCCCAAATCAGTGCCTTCCCTTAGCCCATCCTGAAAATATTTTGAGTCTTCAGAGACATGCACACCAGAATTTACTGGAAGTCAACATCAGTACACATCTCTTTCTGCTTATTTGAAAGAACATCTAAATATTTAAATTCTTGGGGCATCACATGATGCAATTTTCACGTATTGCATTACCCTATAATTATTATATAATTAGATTTAATTAGAATGAGTATGGTTTATAATATCTGATTATAATAATATTCTGCTATTTAGTATATATAATTATTACTGCTAATGGCAAACTATAATTATTCTGTTTCTTGGGATAGTTTCTCAGATGGAATTTTGAAAGTCTCTTGTAAAAATTCATCAAATTAATTTTTCCAAGAAGTTGTTTTCATTTTTCTAAAGCTATCTGATTATTTTGACTGCTCTAAATAATTTCTGGAGATTCATTAACTTTATCTTGCATAGAAATCTCTACTAAAACTAAAGGAAGGAAATGCAGTGTTCCAAGAAGAATGAACAATAATAAAACATGGTGTGTTACATCTGCTGGCCTGTAACATATGATACAGTAAATAAGAAATAGTACTTCCAAACCTGTGATCTAAGAACTGGAAGAACAGAGTTTTATATTTCACTTGAAATATCTGCTTTTACGAAGAAATTATCTTTGTGCATATGGGCAATATCTAATACCATGCATTTTTAGTAAATATATGCAGTTAGCTCAGTGGTGTCATAACATAAAAGGAGGCGTGAGAGACTGCTATACAAATAGGCATATAATATCCAAATATTTTTCTAGTTTCCATAGGGTAACATGAATGGAAATATCCCTGTGGGTTTTTTCTTGTAGCATCTACTTGGCATCAACTGTTAAATGTACAGCATTAAGAGTGACTTAATCACCAGCCATTGGCAAAATGAGCAAAAGGCATGAGTATACTTAACCCTGCTCCACTCTTTTTTGATATTTTTCAAAATGTCAACTTCTGCATCCAGTCCTTATTCTCACTTATGCTTGTCTACACCTTTTGTCACCTAAAGCCACTGTCAAAGACAAAATGAATTACAGTAAATGCATTAAATGGACAATTGGTCCAAACGAATAAGGGTCTCTTTAGGTTGGGTGCAGAAGAAAGTTAAAAATTTGCTAAAATATTTGTACTTACATGTTCTAAAAACATTTAGGGGAAAAAGCTCCAGTTCTAGTTCTAGTTTTGAAGTGTCTGTCCTGTTCGTAATCCGGTCCTTCAGGGATGAACCTGTTTTTTGTTTTCTGAAACCTTGAATGACCTGAAGTCTGCAGATCATCTTTTCTCCAGGATTCATAATTTTGCTTATGGATGCCACCTCAGATTGAATTTAAAATCATGGCTTACATGTTATTTTTTTATTTTTGTTTCTGTCAGGAAGCATAGCAAACTGTGACATTTTCTACCCATCTACAGATGCAGGTCCTGTTCTATTCTTAGTTTCAGATATGATTTGAAAAACATGATATGAGATTCAAAATAAATATGTTGAGCTAGTTATGATTGAAACATTGTGTCTGGAGGACAATTCTTCTCTAAAATGAGTGGAACATTGAAAAAATTATAATTTTCTAAAATGTCTCACATCCTGTCTAGTTTGTTACCAGCTTCTCAGACTGACTGTAATTTTAAATCATGTTAGTTTAGGAGGAGTGCAATATGTTAGAAAAATTACTGAATTATCTTTTTTACCTATAAGCTTCTCTGGGAATACAGACATCCAAGAATAAATTCTTTTCTCTTGGAAACCAGCTGTCACTTCCTTCAAAATCTGTTCTGCATAACAACTCCATTACGATTTTTGTGAAGAAAATGTCATTCTTGTTTGTTATTTTGTGTTTACCTAAAACTGAGCAATATGGATACTATAGATAAGTATGAATCAGATGTTATATGTTTACATACATAATGAAACTGTTGAAATTATGTTTTGCAATTGCCCTTTGCCTGGCCTTTTTGTACACAAGTGGAAGAGAGAATCTTATACTAAGTCCTGTAAGTCTGGTTTGCTTTGCGAAAAAATTGAATTTTTCTTAAATATAAGTAACAGACATTAGTCTTTCAGCAGTAAAAATTGTCACATTAACAGGATGCCTCTGCACACAAGTACTTCATCACTCAGGTAATTTTGAAGTAGAAGAACTGCACCTTAAGGTGCTTATGGTTTCAAGGCTTCATGCTCTCTTTGTGGTTACATATTTGGCTGATTAGCCACAAATAAATTTTTTCTCTAAGGGCTCTTTAAAATTTGAGTTATTGCTACAATATCTGCAGGTTTTCTGTGTAAATCAACGTAAAATCTAGTCTCTGAAGAAGTTTTTGGAATTTGACACATTTCTCTTAAAATAAAAAGTTGACCAGAACAAAGAGTTATGATTCTTATCACATATTTCTGTTACACATTTCTACAACTTTCCTTATTTCCTCTCCATGTTCAGAAGAGTCAATCACCTGGGTAGCAGAAATCAATATGTTGAGTGTTTTTGTTATGATATAATGATTTATTTAGATTTTTTTAAAATTGATTCGTTTGGTGGAGGCAAAAGTAGTTTGGCTTCATATATTCTCATTTATTCAGAATGTGTAGTTAATACCCTCTCTGAAAGTATTTAGTCTGTGAATATATCTGTATTTATATGAAAAGGAGCCAGGGATTAAATAATACTTTTGCTATTAGTCAGGCTCAAATGTGAGCAGTCCAAAGAGTTTTTTGGCTTTGGTTAACTGCTCTGGATGAACATTATACACTGTGCAGTTACTTCCTTGTAGCCAGGAGCAGTATGTAGCCCTGCAAAAATAATTTGAACTTTTTAATCTAAAAAGTAAGTTCAAATAACAGAGTGATTTCCAAATTGCTCTCACTGCCTCTTTCCTTTTTTGGATTGCTTTGTTTTTTGAACACCCCCCACCAGACAGCGCTTTGTGTTTTCATACAGATAATGGAGATCAAACATATTTTGCATTTCATTTGGTACATTTAGGTTTATTTCTTTGTATAACACATTTAAGAAAAAGTGTTTTTTAACTCATTTATGTATTCTTCTGAGGAAATACAACTTTGTCAAATGTGGTTTATGGGAAATGTGACTGGTTTTTTTTTGCTGTGTCAGCTTACTGTCACCTATTAAAATTGTGTGAAGCAATTTTTTCTCAGATGTCAACATGGAAGTTGCAGTTTTATTCATCTTCTGTGTAGCATTTGCATTGATGATGTCCCTTCTTTGCAATTGTCTTGCACCTTATGAATACTGCAAAGAGCCATGCTGAGGCATTGACTTCCTCTGAAAAGGGTAAAAACTACAAATACAATACACACAAACACATGCTATTGATCCTCTATCTCTTCATGGCATGTTTCCTAACTTTCCAACAGCAGATGTACAGACACAAAGCCTTGTATCTCCTGACTGCTCCGTTGCCTCTCCTGCTCCTGCCTGACACATGGTGTCATCCTTGCAGGACCCCAGCAGTGACAGATCTGCCTGTAGTAAGGTCTCCATGGCATTGCTACTCCAATGGATGGATTTCAGTCAGCCAAATTTTGCCCTACACCTTTGTTAATGAGGGGATAAAAAGTCAGTAGTGTAAAGGACTTAGTAAACATTAATAAACCCAATAATAATAATAAATCATGAAAAAAAAAGGCAGAGGGAAATTAATATGTAATGAATCTAACAAGGGCATTAACTATATAATTAATTAATTCCACTGGATAGATATTTCTGGTCTAATGAATTATCTTTATTCAACAAAAAACCCAATATATAAACACTTTATAATTCCAGAACATGTTACTTGCTTGCAGCCAAACAGATGTGTTAATATTGCAGAACATTATTCATGTACTTATTCTGATATTATTTTCTCCTTTTGCTAAGGCACAGTGTCTCACAGGGGAGAGTTATTCTGGGTCTGTCTGTTAAATATGTCATGCAACTAACCCAGATTTGAGGAGCTAATTATGTTATCTGTGATGTTATTAAATAATTATAGTCCTTGAAATGGGGTCAGAAGTAACAGGACATCCCTGTAGTGCAGCATTCAGTTCATACAGAGAGCTAACAGTAAAGGAAAAAAAACAGAGAGAGGAATAAAATGCTTGTAGGCCTTAACCCATTTATTTTTGTTGTCATCTGTACACTCATAGCTAACTTGCCTTTGCACTTTCCAGACTGACCCTGCTATCTGCAGCTATTGCTCTCAACATAGTCTGGAATACTGAAAACCACTCATCTTTTAACAGTTCAGAAGCAGGTTTTTTTTTTAACTTCCTGGCTGTCGGAACCCAGGACATCTCTCTGACAGTCCTGCATGATCCAAGTCCCAGCCAGGGGGCTTTGAAGCCCTGGCAGGGGGGGTTGGAGACCCTGGCATGCAGCCAAAGACCCCTGTGGTTTTGAGTTTGATCCATGGAACAAATTGCCACCTTTTTATGAGGAATTAGAAGTCACTACAGTTTAGACAGCATAGTAGTAGTAGTTGTAGGGTGAAAAAAGAAATTTTAGGATTATGTACATGGGGGTTTAAGGTTCCAAGATGGAGGAATTAGGGCGTGCCCTGTCCTCCTTCTTTCTTCTTCCTAACATCCATCTTTCTGGGTGGTGTTGACATTCTTAGATTGGCTCAGAGTAGGAAGTCACTGTCTAATATAGGTGATGGGGATTGGAACATAACTGTAAATATCGAATATGTAGTTTATAGTATAAAAGACAACACTGGCCTCGTGGGAGGGCAGTGTGCCTCGAACTGACCTGCTGAACAGACCTCGGCAGCTCAGACAGAAAATGTTTTTAGATAAGAAATATTAAACACCTTTGAGACCAACAGCCTTCTGACTCCTTCTTCGACAGCCAGGTTGGGAAAAAGAGACTTTTACCACACCTCGGGGTCATCTTGACCAGAGGAGATCCTGAGACCTGGCTCCCAGATTTCTAAGTTTTTGTTTTTCTCCAGTAATTTGATCACACACAGAAGCTATTTTCTGAGACAAACTCAGTGTGGAAAGTAGGACACTACATGCAGTCAGACTTTACTATTCACCTTGAATACAGTTGATAAATGAGCTGCTGAAAAGCTAGCAATTCTTGTTTGTCTAATTTTTATGGTTGAATCACAGAATAATTTGGGTTGGAAGGGACCCTAAAGATCATCTAGTTCCAACTCCTCAGCCTCATAAGTAGAGACTTCTCCCAGTAGACAGGGTTGCTCAAAGTCCTATTCAGCCTGGTCTCGAACAATTCCAGGGATAAGGCATTCACAACTTCCCTGGGCAACTTGTCCTAGTGCTTCACCACCCTCACAGTAATGAATTTCTTCCTAAAAACTAATCTAAACCTAGACTTTCTCCATTTAATCCTATTATGCATTTCCTATTACTATATGCCCTTGTAAAAATCACTCTCCAGCTGTTTATTTCAGGTACTGGGAGGTCCTACAAGACCTCCCCAGAGCCTTCTCCGGGCTGAGCTCACCTGCCTGTTCCTCCTCTGGACTAGCTATAGCAGATCCATGTCCCTACTATGTTGGAGGCCCCAGAGCTGGGTGGTGAGGTCCCACCAGAGCAGCGCAGAGGGGCAGAATCTCCTCCCTTGCCCAGCTGGACACAATGCTTTGGATGCAGCCCAGGATGTGGATGGCTTTATGGGTTGCCAGTTCACATTGCCAGGTCATGCCAAACTTTTCATCCACCAACACCCACAAAGTCCTCCTCCACAGAGCTTCTCTCTTTCCATTCTACATTTAGATTGTACTTGAGATGGCTCCAACACAGCTGCAGGATCTTAGAACTGGTCTTCTGAAATTTATAAGATTCCCATGAGCCCACTCCTCAAGCTTATCAAGGTCCCTCTGGATTGCATTCCTTCCCTCCAGCATGTTGGCTACACCCCACAGCTTGGTGTTGTTGGTGAAATTGCTGAGGATGCTCTGACCCCACACATTCTGATGCTGACAAAGATGTCATTGCATTGTCAGTCCCAACACCAACCCCTGAGGAATGTTTCTCATCAATAATCTCCACCTGGACTTGGAGACCTTGACTGCAGCTTTTTGAGTGAAACTATCTACCCAATTCCATATCCACTGAGAGCTAAACCTGTCAAAACCATCCCTCTGGCTTTAGTATGAGCAACATTTCCAGCAATTCTGAGTCTGAATAGGATGGAGTGAGCTTTCTTCATAGCATCCTCTGTGGTACTGTGCTTCAGATTTGTGACCAAAACACTCCTAACAATGTCATCACCACTTTCAGATGTTGCTGAGCAGTGCTTGCACAGCATCAAGGTCTGAGCAGAGCTAGGAGACTTACAGTTCATTAAGAGCATCTTGTGAACTTTCTAAAGAACCTATCCTTGAATAAGAGATTCTTATGTATGTCAAAGGCATATTTAATAAACTTGGCTGACTTTTCACTGTCTGTGTTGACTCAAAATATCAATCTTGCAATATCTTTTTGCAAGGCTCCCATTTCCCTGAGAATTCTGTTTATAGATATGTGAAAATTTATGGGTGTTTCACTGAAGTTAAATTCACAAGGAATTGAAAGTTTGTCAACAAACTGTGGGATACCAGTTATTACACAGTCTGAGTTAAAATAACCTTGTGTTCAGAGAGTCATGCAGAAAGTCATACATTCAAGTTAAGAACTGAGGGTTCTACTTATAGGGAAATGGATTGTGCAGAATCAAGTCTTCAAACTGCACATTTCATTTTGCATCCAAGACAGCATGACTGTCACAGAAATATTTCAGGCAGTATAATACTTCTCATAGCCACCATATCATGTCTAAGTATGTTTAAAGATGACTGCCAAAAAATAATGGAATTTCTGCTGTGAGTAGAAGTCCTCCAAGTACCTTTTTTTGTATCATAAATTTTTATCTTTTTTTCTATTTAAAAAAAAAAAAAAACAACCTGTAATATCCTCCTCTGAATTATCCACAGAAATGGAGAAGTAAATTTGATTAAAGATGATATTAATGACCTTTGTCAGTTACTCACCAGATAGATCCTCTTGAAGGCAAAGTCACTAATAGGGTGAGTCACTATTAGGGTGAATATCTTATGCATACTTGGGTATGCATTGGATGGGTTCAGATTCTGGTCATGGGCTCTTATGGCACTGTGTCATGACATTTTCATGCAAGGAAACAGAAACAGTGGTTCTTATGTAGGGATCTGAATGCTTTTGAGATGCTTATTATTGGTAAATTCCTGACCTAATAAATGATGTGAAATTGAAAATAGAGCCTGGTTAGATAGTTGTGCTTAATCATATGTGAGAAAAAAAAATTGTTTTCCACACTTACACATACTCAGTTATACGGATTATTTTACAATTTCACAGCTTGCAGCTTTTTCATCATTAAACTATTACAGTAGTCCATATGATAAACTGCTCCATAAAATGTTTTAAAAGAAGTCTGATAGAATATTTCAACCTGCATGTTCTTTTATATTAAAAAGGGACAACTTTAAGATAGAACAGAAAAGCAACTGATGCTTACAATTCTCCTTGTTTTGCAGAAATTAATAATTTATTTAAATTAAAAATAATGAACTGAAAGGAGTAAATTCATGAGATATTTTAACAAAGTAGTTTCATTGTTGATTCTAGAACTCCCAAGTGTCAAATCAAAAGCCCATGTATTCCCAGAATAGTAAAAAATTACAGACTATATATAGTTGCATCCTCCTTGTGGAGGTTGTATGAAGAAAAATTTATTCCAAGACGAATAAATCATCCTCTTTGAGATGTAGATCTGTCATGGGTTGACCCTGGCCCAATGCCAGTGCCCCCCATGAAAGTATATTTTCCAGAATGGCTACTGTGAGATGTGACCCAAAATAGAGCAAAGCAGCCTTCTTCATCTCAGGGATAAAGGAAAACAAATTTATTACATCTACAACAAACACAAAGAAAAAGGGAAAAAAAACCCAACAAACCACACAATATCCACAATGGAAGTTTCAAAACCAGTCCTCCTCCCCCCACCCCCTTTCCTCCATCACGCCAAGAGTCAAGGCTTTACCTTCCCAATCCAGCAACCACCCCTTGAACACTCAATTCTCTGTCCAGTACCATCTCTCCCACAACCATCTCCCAGTTCATCAGGAGAGAGGAGTCTCCCTCTTGCACCACAGGCCTCCCCCCGGAAGCACGGTCAAACTCTCCTGTGCTTCCATCGGCACACATGGCAGCCATCCAGGAAAAATCTGCCATGGTGAAAATCTTCCTTCCATGTCCAGTGCTCTCACCACTGTTCATGGATCCAAACTGCTTCTTGGGTGTCCTTTTGTAAGGATGCTTTGCCCAGTTCCAGAAGAGTGACAGTCTCTCATTTGGGACAGCAGTCTCGCCCATATTCTCTCCCCTGGGGCCTGGGGGTCTCAGGAACAGAGATCTCCTTCACCCTCTGAAGGCAGAGGGCTCCTTCTCACTCCCCTCATCCATCTCTGTTCCTTCCACATCTTCACCTGACACACTGCACGCCTCTTGGCTCCCAGCCATCGCCTCCCCCCAGATGCAGTCTCTAAATTATAGAAAGAAATAGGCTCTGTCCCGGGGCTATGCAAGAAGAAAGTCCAGCTAAAAGCCACTCCAGTCATCTCCTCCATCTAGGACACTTCTCATCTTCTGCTGACGTTTTTTTCACTTGCCCAAACTTTCTCTTCACTTGCTCATTTCCATCCATCTCTTTTCTCCTGAAATTAGGGAGGATCAGTGCTTCTGTGGCTTCCATTGTCAAGGAAGGGGTTAAAAATCTCAGCCACTGTCTGCAGGAACATCTGACTCCCACAGCTGGCTGACCGCGGCTGGGCACCTGCTTCACTCCTTGCCCTCCCCTTTCTCCTCCTTGGCCCGAGGTGCCAGCACAGATATCACACTTGGAGCTGGCACTGACTGTCTCCGTTCCTCTCTCTCTGGGGGGGGCTGCCCAAAGCATCCCAGGGTCCCTCAGGGCTCCGGCCTGGCCTGCCCAAAGCACCCCAGGGTCCCTCAGGGCTCCGGCCTGGCCTGCCCAAAGCACCCCAGGGTCCCTCAGGGCTCCGGCCTGGCCTGCCCAAAGCACCCCAGGGTCCCTCAGGGCTCCGGCCTGGCCTGCCCAAAGCACCCCAGGGTCCCTCAGGGCTCCGGCCTGGCCTGCCCAAAGCACCCCAGGGTCCCTCAGGGCTCCGGCCTGGCCTGCCCAAAGCACCCCAGGGTCCCTCAGGGCTCCGGCCTGGCCTGCCCAAAGCACCCCAGGGTCCCTCAGGGCTCCGGCCTGGCCTGCCCAAAGCACCCCAGGGTCCCTCAGGGCTCCGGCCTGGCCTGCCCAAAGCACCCCAGGGTCCCTCAGGGCTCCGGCCTGGCCTGCCCAAAGCACCCCAGGGTCCCTCAGGGCTCCGGCCTGGCCTGCCCAAAGCACCCCAGGGTCCCTCAGGGCTCCGGCCTGGCCTGCCCAAAGCACCCCAGGGTCCCTCAGGGCTCCGGCCTGGCCTGCCCAAAGCACCCCAGGGTCCCTCAGGGCTCCGGCCTGGCCTGCCCAAAGCACCCCAGGGTCCCTCAGGGCTCCGGCCTGGCCTGCCCAAAGCACCCCAGGGTCCCTCAGGGCTCCGGCCTGGCCTGCCCAAAGCACCCCAGGGTCCCTCAGGGCTCCGGCCTGGCCTGCCCAAAGCACCCCAGGGTCCCTCAGGGCTCCGGCCTGGCCTGCCCAAAGCACCCCAGGGTCCCTCAGGGCTCCGGCCTGGCCTGCCCAAAGCACCCCAGGGTCCCTCAGGGCTCCGGCCTGGCCAACCTCACCCCCGGCCGGCCGCATGGCTCACCCCCTCCCATACCCAGACACATCTGGGCGGGGGAGGTCAGCTGTGTTCCCCCGGTGGACCCAAAGAGGAAGTTCCCCTGGGCATGCTCTGCTTTTAACCCCTGTGTGTTTTCAGAGGCGTATCCAGGTCCCTAGTGGCCACACCATGTGCCAATATTCACATCTGGCCACTGATTGGTTTGACCACCACCTTCCCAAAAACTTCCTTCCTTGTCAAACCAGCGCAAGATCACAAACTATTTTCTCTGCTTCCACTATCCCTCTTTGATACTGAACTAATGCACAACACGTTCCTTAGCTATGATGAAGATTTTTATGATGCCATAAAAATGTTAAATTTGACTCTTATATTTATGTATGACATTGACTGTTTAGTTTTCTAAGATTAATCTTATATAGCTTTTTAAAGAGTTACCACTCAGTTCTCTCCTTGTTTGACTAAGAGTTATCCACAGGTTGTAATGGAGTGGGAGAAATAGGAATGGTCAAGAAACCAGCCACCCACTCTTATTCATTTACACAAGGTGTGACTGAAAGTATCACAAAATAATGAAAAACAGTTTGTGTTTAAAAACAATTAATGTCAAAGTCTTGAAAACTCTTCAAGCTTGTTGGCAATTATTTAAAATAAACTCCTTGGAATATTATAATTCTATAAAATTAGTTTTATGCTGTAAGATTCTTATAATATTATAACTTGTTCTGTATTATAAACCACATGTTTTTCAAGAAAAAACAGAAATATGGGTTTTTTTTAAAGCCAAAGACACTATTTTTTCTGCCTTGTGAAAGAAAAATGACAGTGCCATTTACTAATAATGTGTTTGTAATAGTTAAGTAAATAATTTGCATGTGGTATTTCCCTCAGGTATCGAAAAGTTCTTAAGGGTACAACAAAATACTCAGCATAAAAGGAAGTATCTGTAAACAAAAAAAAAACATTGATAAGGCACGAAAATCGAAAATCTATAAAATGATTGAAAATCTATAAAATGACAGACCTCTCCATGGGCATTTGTAGTTGACTGGGTCAGATGTGACTGTGTAAATGGCTGTTTTGGTACCTTTGGGTCTACCAAAACCCAAATCTTAAAATTTAAGTTTATAACTTGGCTCTTCAGAATGAACAATCAGTTCTGAAGATGATGCAATGCTGATATTCAGGCCAGCTACAAATCAGCTGTGGCTGGAACTGAGTGATAACAATGGAGTGTGAATGAAAGATTGCTAAATACCTCATTTTTACACATATGTCAAAATACTCTGAAACACATGGTTATAACCATTTTCCTCTGGAAAAGATGGGTTCACTTTTTATTTCCCCCTCACCTTCATATTTATCTTTGGGTCAGACTAGAAGCTTAGCATAGTTTTGCTAGAGCTATTAATTATATTGACTGCTCTTATAATCAATTTTGTATATTTGGAGCTCATCAATAGAAGAGAAAAAGAACAACAATCATGATTCAGAATATTGGAAAGGTCAGAGCAGTATACTGCACTTTTACTTTATAAAACATATGTGCACTATAATTTTTTAAATTTTATTTTAATAACCAGCAAAACATTAATCTAATTAGCTAATAACTTAAAATAAAAATAATTATGAACTTCTAACAGTTTTAAATGGTAGCTTTATTATCTTCACCTTAAATTAATCCCTTCTGAAAAACAAAGATTTAGAATGAGGGAAAATTCAGTGGAAGATCCAGTTTTTTATCTGAGGTTTACAAACACTTCTTAATTTGCAAAGTATTCATATATTTAAGAACAAACAAAACCCTATGGCAAAGTGGGAACTGAATTACAGTAACATTACAGAAAAAAAAATCTGAAATTATTGCCTCTGTGAATGACTCTTCCTACTTGGTTGCAGCAACCTGTTTAAAAATTAGAGCTTTTGAATTTTTCAGAACTCATTCCCATGCTTTCCACATAAACTTGAAAATATTTTGATGATTATTTCTTAAGATCTTAATAATTCAGGCTCAAATAGGTCAGAGTCCTTTTTATTGATTTATGTTCCTTAAACTTTATTTTTACTTTCCTTCCCACTACCACTAGGTAGTCCAAAATAGTTGCTGTATCTCATCTCATTCTGTTCATACGCAGACAAAGCCCAGTCTGTGAGGAAGTGATACAGGATTAATGTGTCAGTAATTGTTCATCAGCAGCTGACATGAGAAATAGCTGGACTGACAGACTGCTGGCAGATGAACTTCCAGCTAAAGGAGCTTTCAGCTAAAAGGGATTAAGGCTCAAGTTAAGCCCCTGACTGCCAGCCTGAGAATAAACTAAGGAAATGTACTTTCTTTGTGTAAATTTACATGTTATTTTTTTCCAAAACAAAATTATTTTCATGATTACAAGTCTTCAGTGATATTTTTTGTGAAAATTATTTTACCAATAGAATTTTTCTGTGGTAGAATCTCTGAAGGCAAGAGTCCGGCTGTTTACCTGCCATAATAAAATAGAATCATTGATCTTTGTCATCTTGCAATGCAAATTATCCTGTCATGGTTTGTTTGTCATTACCTGGGGTGAAACTGGTAGAAAACCTTTGGTATCCTATCATGAAAATAATATTTTGTTGTTTCACTGCTGTGGCTTTACTATATAACTTAAAGGCAAAAGAGCTGTCAGTTTTCTAGGTTTTGTTTGCTACTAAACATCTTTTACCCTGACTGAGATGACACAAGTGACTAATTGAATGTAATAACTTAACTCCAACCCATACTAATAATCCTTTCCTGTGAGAATTACCTTAGTTGAAACAAAAAATAATAAAAGGTAGAAATAATAAAATTATCACATCACAAGGCAGAGGAGACTTATACACAAAAACATTGTCTGAGTAAAAAATATGTTAAAATAGGATGTGCATTTCTTATGCCCATTATAACTTAAGTGCTACATTACCATAGTAGAGAGTCTTCATGTTCAGAACCATTTAGAGAAATTAATCTTTGCAACTTTCATGTTTTAGGATGAGGTATTTCAACTAGTCTTGAAAGGTAAGTGTGAAGCATTTTGTATTTTTAGTGGTGAACTAAATGTCCTAGTGTAATAAGTCAGTGAAATAACAGCAAACTTGCCCTGAACCTGACTTCCTCATCTTTAACTTAAATTTCATTTTGAGCTGTGGTATAGGTTGTTATTGGTGTCTATCATATAAAAGTGCCTAGAAATTCTAAAATTACAAATTAATCAAATTAAATCCTTTAACAAATTAAAGGATTTTTCTTTTCCAGAAAGCAAGAATAACATATGTAGTGGGGAGTAGAGGAACAGGAAAAATATCTGATGAAGGTTAAGTACATTATAGGTGTGACACTGTGTAATAGTTCTTTTAAGAAATGTGTACAATTATACTGTTTAGATTAAAACTTGTTAAAATCTTCACTAAAAATTGCTTGGAAGACATAAAATTGTTTAAAATTGTGAAAACAGCATAGTTCATTGATATTTGATGTATATGTTTGTGACTGACCAAAATAAAATATTCCAGTGTGTGTGAGTTTAGGGCCCAGATTAACATAGAGAAGAAACCACATTTATTATAGAAGAGATAAAGCTTAAAAAACCAAGGAAGCAATTTTATGCTCAGGGCATCTTCATATGTGGAGTAATTTTGCTCACAACATGCATCCTATATTTTTCATTACCTTGGAGGGGACAGACTCTATTTTTTTAGAATAAATTTTAACAGTCTGCATACACGGCAGAAAGTTATGAAGCATCAAACAGAGTTGGTCCTCCATAAAATTATTGAAAAATTATTTTCCTAAAGAAAGAGGAAATTGAGGCCCATACAAAGAAGATACAGATATATAATTATTAACTCACTTCCAATATTACCATTTCAGTTTAGTATTTGTATATTTTTTGGTACATCTTCCTTATGGTATCAAAACCAATATATTACATGTACTGAAAAGAGAACTAGTACATCTGATTACTGTTGATAAAAAGATAAACCCAGATAAAGAACATTTGGCACACACAAAAAAACCCCACACACTATAAAAATTATTAGAATGGTAGAATGCAGCAATAGTTGTTAAAGATAACTTGGAAGAATAAAACCCAGAAACTATTTCGAGAAGAAAAGGAAGTGAGTGGTACTTTCAATAGAAAGAATAGATCTTTGAACTTGATAGTGAATGTGAGAAAAAAATGAATGGGGGCATTCAGAGACGCAGGAAAAATTCTCACAGACCCAAAGAGAAGAAGCAATCTTAAAATAAAATTTTCTCTAGTTTGAGGGCATAAGGCATGAAAGAAGAAAAATTACAAATTCAAATACATTTTAAATTAAATATTTAATTTGATATCCACTCACTCTCTTTGTGTTCTGAATCAGAACATATGATGTAGGTACTGCCAGGGTTTCCAGAACTGTTAGTAGTATATAAAAGTGCAGCACTAATGTCTCACTGTACAACAAAGTATTTGTCAAACTTGTGAGACAGCATCCAAAAATATGAAAAACAATGGCTGAAAGCCATGTGCATCAAGCTAGAGATATGTTCCTACTCCCTTCTACATCGTGCATGAGGCGACCCCAAAATGTTCAAGCTTCTAAGTGACAGTTTCAAAATTCTCAGCTGAAATCAAAATAAATACTTTCAAGCCAACAGTTGAAAGATATATTTAATAATAGAAAGGAATTGAAAAATTTAAAAGAGGAAAAAAATAACTGATTTCTCAAACATAAGAAACTTCTAAAGCCAACTGTGAAAGTACACTGGATAATTTGTTTAATTTATGAATATTTGTCATAACAGAGAGACTGAGCTTTTCATAAGCCCAAAGAACACATCATTTTTCAAAAGACAGCAACCAGCTTAGTTCCAAAATATGCTTTCCAAGAGGTAAAAGAAAAATACCAACTAAACAAACAAACAAAAAAAAACCAACCAAAAAACCAAAAAAAAGACCACCAACAACAAAAAAAACCACCACCAACAAAAAAACCCCAACAACAACAACAACAAAAACCCAAACAAACAAACAAAAAAGAAACAAACACAAAATGCAAGATATATCAGTGTTCATCAGATGCTGTGGTCTATATGTTCCACTATCAAGAAGTTAGCTGTGAAGCATGAGTAGCACAGACAATGACAGTAATTAGTAGAGCTTTTATCTGACAGTTTTTATCTGATGAATGTAACCTATTCCTTTTCAGTTTTGTAATTTTTTTATGGGTATTGATTTCAAAGAATGTGTTTTTAATTTGTACTTCTTTGAGCAGCTTGTTCAAATATGTTTTAGTGAATGGGTGGAGTATGAAGTCTTTCCCATTTGAGATTTTTGCTATTCATACATAAATAAATGGCCACCTAGTCATAACATTTTTTTCCTGTCCTCAACAAGATAGATAAAATGCTTAAAACAAGATTACAATATATGATGAAAAGCTT
>VZRH01007327.1:360167-406851 GCA_013397555.1 Urocynchramus pylzowi | reverse complement strand
TTTTTTTTTTTTTTTTTCCTCCTCACACTGCTGTTATAAGATAGGGAAGATGTCATTCCCTCTCTGGAAGAAAGAGGTTAGATTGAAGGGTAGATTGTACAAGTCAAGTAAGAAAATACATCAGACACTTATCTGGACAGTGGAAAAAGGTATCATTCTATGACTCTGTTATAAGCTTGAAAAATCAATAGCTCAGTATCCATTGTCACAAACTAAAGAAAGCTTGATGAATTTGAAGATGAAGGTGAAAAAAACATGAGAGATAAGTGGAAAGGCAAAAGGGGAGGTTATAGAATCAGACAGATAACTGCCTTAACAGGAATAGGAAAACACCAGTAAATCTATAGAAACACAACATGAAATAGTATTGCAGATAATATTAAGACAAGTAATAATGCAGTCATAAATCTGGGACTTAAAAGACAAATTTATGGGCTATCAAAATGCAGCAGTCAATATGGCAGATGTTAGAAATTAGTAAAACAAATAATGAGACAGAAATAAATAAGGAAGAAAAAGCATGTAATCTGACAGGTGATAAGGCACTAGGCAAATGAAAGCCAGTGAAAATTGTTCAATTTTAATGGGATTTTGTCACTTGTCTCATTTATAATTGGCAAGACCTAATCCTGAATACAGCCCTTTGCCTTCATGCTAACTAGTTTTAAGTGATAGGCAGAGACCTACCCTGTGAATTGAAAAGCTTAGAGTTATAAGAGAGAAAGAAGTATCTTCAAAGTCTATAGTCTGATGCCTTTTATAATTAACTACAGTGTTAATAAAAAAAAATGTGTAAATAAAAGCAATATAAGGAGGAGGTCCTAGGTATAGGATGTGACCAGGTGAAACAGGCAACACATTGAAAGAGAAGTAGGTAACATTTATAAAATAATATCTGGCACCTAATTTCAAGATTTTCCACACAACTTGACTTTTTTCTCTGATTATCCAAACAGTTTATACTTTGCTCTAAATAAAAGGTCTATCACAAATGTTTAAATTTTCAGTTGTGCTTTTCTGTAGATCTCTTCTGTCACATATATGTACATTTAGTTATTGTTAAAGTCTATGTCATAGGCAACTACTGATACCTGGCAGCAAATTGATTTTCTTAGTCAGAAATAATTAGTCCAATTCTTATTTGGATTTAATAAACAGGATAATTCCATGAATGCTGAGTGTGTGCATGCCCTTTCCCTATTATTTATATAGGGATATTTATTTCTCAGTGAGGATGTCTACCAGGACTTTCCTACCTCCTAAGGGAAGATTTGCTATCAGACAGTCATAAATGTGGGCAGAGGTGGATGGCAGCACATTGTACCCACTTTACAATGCTATGCTTTTTATCACTCAATCTCAAAATAATGGGCTGAGTTCCCTTTAGATATGGTATTAATATCTTCCTGCATGTTTGACCAGTTGTGGATAAAATATTTCATACTTATAGAAACAACTTGAAGAAATTAACATTAATGACTCTACTATATTACTGAATTAAAGAAAAAAGCCAAAAAAACCCTCCACATTTTTTCACCTTTTGACTATATGTTTTTTATGTGGGTCATATGGGAGAAAGCACTGGGAACAGGAGGGATATGCAAAAGCTGAAATCTTAAAGAATATTAGGCATTGTTTGAGATAAGTCTTGTTAAATCAATTTTTTTTGGTAATATTTATGTTTTCATTTATACTTTTCCTTGTTTTCTGGATGCTTTTCAGCAAGCAGTCCTGTTTTTAATATCCAGTCAGGGATCTCATAATAAAGTGCAAATACAAACACTGAAAATACTAGCTCTAGTGATGCTTAAGCTACGCATCCAAGTATACTTGATAGAAAAAATAGAGAAAATAGAAATCAAAATATGCCGTCATTAAGTTTACCACATATTCCACTTAAGGACCCCTGTTATTCTATCACTTTAAACCTGTATAGACTGGAAAGTACAATGCACTTTCTTAACAAATGGACAAGGAGAATAGATTAAATCATCTCACATGTCTTTGACCTCTTTAGTTCCCATGTCCAGTGGCTTGTAGGACTCCTTGACTGTTTGAAGATTCTATTGACTTCATACATTCCATAGGTCAAAAGCCCAGGAGTACTAAGGTTCCTTATTCTGTACTCTTTTATCTAAATCTTCTATGCAACTGCTCCTGCTGTAACTGTGTTAGTGATGAATTTTGCTCAGATGACAAAATGCCTTGGGGTTGCTGAAGAGATACTTTAGATAGCCTGTTATTGGGCATTCTTAAACTGTGTCTCTGAAGTGTCATCTCTTTCCCAGAGTTAGGGCTGCTTTATCTTTATTCTTTCATTTATTTTGAGCATATTAAAGAAAACCTTCAGTAAAACCTGAGAAGCTGAGTATTTGAACTAACCCTTTTTACAAGTTTCAGATCTGTATTATGAAGACACCAAAATGGTGCTTGTAAGGATGTTTTTTGTTATCATTAATCTCATTGAACTGCCACACTAAAATGAATTGTAAAAATAAATTATTATTTATGTTAACCCTTTAGTCAGTACAAGTTTTACCACAGTAAACTATCTGGATAAATCAAATTTATAAACAATATTCATAGTTCCACCATTCAAGTAGGTGCCACTAACATCTGTAACAGTGTCTTCATGAATTCTCTATGATTTATTAATAATAAGAACTACATGCTGGAAAGAATTAAAATAGCCATCTGTTTTTCATTTGACTTGTTTATGTAGCAACTGCCATTTACAAAACCCACATTGCCTTCAAGCAAAACACCCTTGGTATCCTCTTCAGTAACATCTCCTGCATATCAAGTGCTTTTAGTTAGCTAAATAAATAACGGGGTTGTTTTTTCCTTTTGCTGATATGTTTCTCTTAGGAAGAAGAACTGACAGTGAATATATACTGGTTTGTTGATATCCTGTTCATTACTGAGACTAAACAAAGTTCTGATTTGCTGCATTCAGGGAAAAACTATGTATAAAGGAGAGTTTCCTACTTAGAAATCAGAATCTTTTTCACCTGTAAGAACTCTGCTCAAAGGTTGCTTTGTTTCATGACTTCACCCCAGGACTACTGCTTGTTTGACTTTCTCCAGTGACTCTTACTCAGAGGCGTACACACATCCATTCTGCACCCCCCATAATGTTAAGAGTCTGTTACCAGGGAAACAATTTTCTTCATATGGCTTAGGTATCCATTAGCTGTACCAGCTATTCCATCCCTATGGCAATAGCCTCCACTTTTCACCACACTAAGGTAGATTTCAATATTCTTCCTACTTAACCTGATAGAACGATGCTTACCACAGCTGTACACTTTAATCATATTTATGGCTGGCAACAAATAGTCTCCTAAAAGCAAACAACAATACCTGGCCAGTGAATGCATGGACAAGATGTCTCAAAACGTATTTTGTGTGGTATTGGTTCCAGTAATGAAGGACTTTATGGTGTGAAGAGCAGAAAAGCATCCTGATCTAAAAGAGTTTGCAAATAGCATACAAAAGTAAGACAATGATTACAACCACAGTATTTATGTGGCTTATAAGGGAAAAAAGTCTCAAGTGATTCTATTGGCCAGAGCAATTGTAATTAAGTCATTAAATTGCTTAAAAGTGAAATTTAATTCCATTATTTACTGAAGAGATTATGTGCCAATATCACAAATCAGTGTTAAATCTTTGTGTCTGTATTTGCAAACTAGAAAGCGCTCACATGTTTTCACTTGTAAGTTTAGCCAATATCCGCATAGGAACCTAGCACATCAACTTCCAGTACAGTGACAGAATATGAGTAATTCTTATCTTAGAATATAAATAAGGAAGGAAATAAAACTCAGGTTATTTATCTAAATAATTAGTGTGGCAACCCTAACTTCTAAGAGCATTCTTGCTCTGTGCATTACTAGTCTGTTCATTGAATGGCTTGGAGCAGGTAATGTATGGTGTGCCTTTTCCAAATTCTTTCTAAGCACATTGAACACATTGTGTCTTACTTTTTTAGAAGTACAGCACTCAATGCAGCCAGTTCCCAATTAGAAAATGAAAACACAATGTGTTCCATTTCAGAGTATGTCAGGTGTAAAAATAATACATCTACAGTTAACAGTGCCTGTAGTGAGGTAAATTCATTTTCGCATTAGATTTTTAATACATGCATTATTATACTGAGTGATTAAGCATAATAAAAATTTGTAATTGCAATTTTGCTATTTCTTTCTTTTCTTCTCTAGCATATTCTTCAAATGACCTAATGGGTTTTTTTTTTCCATGTGTTTTGTTTACTTATTTGTCTTTAAATGAGAAGATAGGGGAAACCAAGGATTTTGTCCTCTCGTGTTCTAAAGAGGCTGCTGCTTTTCATTCCTTTCATTTCCTTTTGTAACAGTCTTTTAAAAACATTCTGCCTTGAGTGGAATACTCATTCCAAGATTTCACTGGACAACCTGTATTCTACAATATTCCTTTCCTAATGAAGCAGTTAGTGAGCTGTAATTCTAGATGACCTTGAAACTCTGTTTGTTGTACAAACAAAGCCTTAATCTACT
Organism: Urocynchramus pylzowi; assembly: GCA_013397555.1. Classification (NCBI taxonomy): domain Eukaryota; kingdom Metazoa; phylum Chordata; class Aves; order Passeriformes; family Fringillidae; genus Urocynchramus; species Urocynchramus pylzowi. The sequence goes on along the minus strand of VZRH01007327.1, from coordinate 402,313 downwards.
GGTCTCTCTGAATCTGGTTTTCTTCAACAGATCCCTACCTCAACAATGCCTTCTTTGTTGTCTTCTTTTCTATATTCAGAGACCATCAACACTTTGAATAGTGAAGCAGATTTAGATTTCTTTGATTTTTTTGCACTTTTTAAAATCTTCTATAAGATATTATATCCTTCTTTATCTGCACCATAATCACCTGAATAATGGCATGAATTTAGTCTTTTTATGCCAATTAATTTGTCATTTTACTCATGAAATTCTGGTTTCTTCTCTTTGTTCCAGGTACTTTTTCCAACACTATAAGAACCTTTAGACCAAAAGTATATGAAACAAGTATATGACTCAAAAGCATATGAAACTTTTGTGAGCAGTTCTCCTCAATTCTTGACTAGATTTCATATTACTGTTGATTTCCACCTATGGTCATATGTATCTGGTTTGATTCATAGATAATTTTTGTTTACATTACTTTTTCCATTCAACACATAACAATAATTTCCTATAGGTAGTCGGTCAAACTGGACAAAGTGTCCCATGCATTCTGTTTTTAAATCAATTGTGTAACATAGTAAAATAAATAACTAAAATTTATTTTCCTGTTGTGGTAAAGAATTTTAATTTGAGATTCTGCTATTTGCTTCAGTGTAAGTGATTAGACTATGACATGTTGCAGTCTATTTACCACTTTTTGTCTAAGCTGCGTGCAGAATTAGAATGACAGTTCAGTAAGATCTTTGAGCCAAAGACTTTAAGCAATTGCTTTGATATTAGTCTCAGTATATTCTACTTTTATATTGGTATATTTATGGTTGTCGAGCCAATAGTTAATTCACAAAGGTGTTTCAAAGAGAAATGGAACTTGTATTTTATCTGCAAGGTATTTTTGAACTGGATCAAACACTACTTGCTAGTTTACTATGTTTTTCCTCTGTATCAAAAAATGGTCTCGGTTGTAAGAGATCTTAAAGATCATCTGGTTCCAAACCCTCTTGGACGCCTTCCAACAGACCATGTTGCTCAGAGCCCCATCCATGTGGCTTTGAGCACTTCTGTGGAAGGGATACTGTATCAATCTATTCAGACTAATTAAGGTAGATTTGAGAGGTTCAAGAGATGCTTTACAAGAGTTTTTTCTTAGAGCTGTGTGTTAAAGCAAGCAGACTTGATCAGAAAGCTTGATATATGCTATTGTATTGAAAAATTTTTCTTATTTTGTCAGCTGTAGACAAGAAATCTTTTATTTTAGCTTTTTAATATTTATTTGAAATTTTATATAAACTTATTAACATTTTGAGATATTAAATACTTAAGTTTAACTTTACAAGTATTTTCTTTAATTGTTTATTAATGAAATAAAATCCTGAAATGGAAAGGGATGATTAAACAATTAGACACATGTAGTGTAGTTTCAAAGTTCAGATATGAATTTGGTTAGTCTTTCAGACAAAACAATTTAGTTTAAATTATTCACTTCACTTTGGTGTTGGGCAGCTCCATATCTGGTAGCTTTTCTTTAAAAATAAGTTTGTAAGAACTTCTTGTGCTATATATTTAGAAATGTCTTTACTAGGCATATACATAACTATAAACTTTTGTTCATTATCTGAAGAGGAACTGATGTTTCAAAAAGAAAGTTATGATTTGACTGGTTTAATATTATGGTGATAAAATAAAGAATTAAATTAAATGCTGCTTTTAATACCTACAGAGTTCTTTTTTCTATAAAGTCTGAAGCTGTGAATGTCATAACTTCTATAGTACAAGTTATTACCTTGGTACAGTTTTGAAGAACATTCTCCTTCAAAATAAACTGTATTAAAGGTGTTTTCTGCCTTCTAACTTGTCTCGCTACAGGTAATGCTTAAAAAAATCAGTAAACATATTGTGAATTTTTTAGAAAATTCAAAATGCTGTGTGAATTTTCAGGTGTTTTACAACTAGGTGCAATGATGTAATGAATACTTTAGACTGCACTAGAGTAGAATGGAATTGAATATTTTAGTTGGAAGGGATCTAGAGCACTGATCTAGTCCACATGCCTGACACCAGCAACATCCCCCCCCTGCACCTCTGCTGCCCCCCACAACAGGGATGTCTGAGGTGATGCTTATCCATGCAGGCTCTTTTATTGCTTCTTGGACATGGTGAGTGTCAGATGAGAGGGTCCCAGCAGCATCCATCAGAACCATCCATCCATCAGAACCATCCCCTTAGGGGCACTCCCAGGAAATGACATTCCTCAGGTGGCAATGTCCCTTCCAGAGCCCTCTATGTCTCCCAACAGCCAAGGCCTTAGGAACTCAGCAGGTAAGCCTGTACTGCCCCAAGAGGTGCCTCTCAAAGAGAGCCTAAGTTCTTGCACTCCAAAGGTGGTGGGGATCAGCCAAGATGGTTTTGGCAGCAGCCCCAGGCCTGGGGACCCTGATGGTGCTGGGGTCCCATCCCCAGTGCAGCAATTCCCATCTGAAAATTCTCCTCAGTCTTGCTGCCCGAGGAGCTGCTCTACTCTGAACAGAGTGTTTCTCAGACCACCTACACCATCTTTATGGCAGTCCCAGAGATGCAGCCCAGTCTTTATGGCAGTCCCAGTGATGCAGCCGGGGTGGTGAGAGCTGCTTGGGAGCACAGACTGCCACAGTCCTGACAGCTCAGCATGGTGTGACACAGCCCCCAGTGCTGCTGCTGCTCAGCCTCTCACCTCACACACTGACCCACCCAGAGCACTGTCCTTGTCCCAGACCTTCTGTCCCCTACAGCAGATGCATTACCACTCCCTATAGCTCTTGGGGGCCACAGAGAGTTATTCTGCTTAACAGGAGGAAAACAAAGGATGAGAAAAAAAGCATCCTTTGTTTTCAGGGCTGACTAAACATACTGTTAAGAACACAATTCAAATGCCTCTTAAACACAGACAGGCTTGGAGTATGGATCACTTCTCAAGGGAGCCTGTTCCAGTGTCTGACCACCATCTCAGTAAAGAGATTCCAGATGCCCAGTCTGAATCTCCCATGATGCAGCTTTGATCCATTCCCAAAGGCCTTGTCACTAGATCCCACAGAGAAGAAATCAGTACCTCCCTCTCCACATCCTTATCACCAGGAAGCTGCAGAAAGCAATGAGGTCATCCCTCAATCTCCTTTTTTCCACATTAGGCAAGCCCAGAGTCCTCAGCCTCTCCTCAGAGAATATGCTTTCCAACATAGAGGCCCATCTGTTATTCAGTCCATAGGCAGTGGGAGGGGATGGCGTTTTTTCTGTTTCCTTTTCTGCTTTGAGGTGAAGCTATTGCACTTGTACAGTCTGTTTTCTTCTTTCACTTTTTGGAATTATTTGACATTTGTTAGCTGATACAGTACACTTTTGGAACAGCCATATTTTGATTTTGCTGGAAGTTCAGGCATAAATTTTTCCACAAAATATCTTTGATATTTTTTTAAGAGTGGTGTTTCTCTTTCACACCTAAAGCTAAATAGAACAGAAAAGAAAGTTTTGGTTAGGAGGGACCTAAGCTGTACAAGAAAGCTGCTCATTAATTCATTTTTTAAATAAATTAATAAAAATGGGGTTTTCTTACTGTGTTGTACATTTTGCCCAGATGCTTAATATGACTTGAATATAAATACGTTTGTAAAAAGGGCAGTAGTTATTTTATCTGCCTGGATACCAAATACTCCTTTCTTTAACTTTCTCCAGTTGTAGCTAAGTAAGCTCAAGTGGGAGAAAGGAACATTCTAGGATAAAAGAATTGCCTGTCAAAATGATGGAAATGGGAGACTGTGGAAATTGTTTCAGCAAACAAGTGCGCACATCCCAAATTCAGAATTGTTGCTTCCTCTTTTGTGAGGGCCTTCATGGAATGAAAAAAAAACTGTTTGGCACTTGTAAGCAAGCTCTCTCTGTGACTGTGTGGTGTATTCTGTGTTCCATAACTGAATATCTCCATGTAATTTACTGTAATCTCAATTGCACTGCTGTTGTGGTTTAACCCTAGCTGACACCAAGTCCTAAGCAGTTGGTCGTTCAGTTACGACCAGAAGGATTGGGAAGAGGATCAGAAGAGCAAAAGCCGGAAAACTCATGGATTGAGATAAAGGCAGTTTCAACAAAGGCCTCACACACAAAGAAGGTAAAACAAGGAATCAATTCACTGCTTCCCACGACAGGAAGATATTCCCCCATCTCCGGGAGAGCAGGGCCCATCAGACATGACAGTGACTTGGGAAGACAAACACCACCTCTCCAAACATCTCCTCCTTCCTCCTTCTTCCCCCCAGTTTAAGCGCTGACCATGATGTTCCATGGTCTGGAATATCCCTTTGGTCATTTGGGGCCACCTGTCCTGGCTGTGTCTCCTCCCATCCTGCTGTGCATCCCCTGCTGCCAGTGTGGCAGCACAAACAGCAGAAAAGGCCTTGGCTCTGTGTAGGCCTGGCTGAGCAATAACAAAACATCTCTGTGTTATCAACCCTGTGTCCAGCACAAATCCAAAACATACTGTTTTGAGGGGTCATATTAACCACTGTCAGGAAAAGTAACCCCACCAAAACCAGTACAACTGACCAATTTTCAAAACAACTAGACAAGAAGATACATAACTGATCTTAAAATTAAGACTTTTGGAGATATTAACAATAAATATCTAATTCCTAACATTCTTCATCACACTTGAAAGGTATCTTGACATTATTTGAAAGATATGAGGCTTAGTAGCACCAGAAGAAATCATCAGCAGCATTAACAAACAAGGAAGATTCACTGATATTCTGCAAAATGCTTCTAAGCTGGAGGGAACAACAGAATCTGTCATTCTAGAATATGGCCATACCACTAAAGAGGTGCTTACTGATACTGGAGACATATTTCTGCAATACATTTCTTTTCTTTCGTACAGAAATAAGAAGATAAAAAGGAGTTTTGTAGTGTTGAAGTGTTCCATGAGAACTGAGCTGAACAAGAAAAAATTCTCCATGTTATGTTCAGCACGTGAGAGACGAGTGAAGTGTGGCATGTTCTTAAAAACTGCAGCCTGTGTTTGGATATCTTCATGTTAAATTGAGAAGATGAAATGTAACTGATTTAGAAAGGATTGCACTGAAGTTTAAGTTTCTTTCTGATTGTTTGACATGGGTTTATTATTTGTTTTTTGGTGATTTGAAATAACATTTTCACAGAATAAATTATTATGGAACCCTAAATGAACTTTTTATAGAAACAAACAAATCAGCAAAGGATTTGACATTTGCAAATTCAGAGGTTTCAGTGAAGTTTCTGGTCAAACATGAAGTATTTATGTCTATTTTTTGGATATAAACTTACATTTCCCTGAGTTTCTGTAAGGCCTCATGGGATTTGTAGTCTAGACTAGGAAGCTGGCTCTTAAAAGAGAGTGATGACATAACCACATGTGTTAAACCTACTGGAACACTGCAGGAGTATTCAGTAGTATTGATGTTCAATTAATTTGCCTTGAAATCAAATAATTAATTCAGTGTGTCTAAAATTTATTTAGGATAAACGAAGGATCCTGAGGATCCAGTGAAGGGTATCACATCTCCAAGATACTGCACAAAGAAAATGCCTTATTCTGTGTCCTCTCACTATTTTGTAACATTTTAATTATTTCAACACTTCAGCACAAATAGAAATAAAACTTAAGCTCTGAATGTAACTTGGCATAGAAATTACAGAAAGTAATTTCTGTCATTTTCATGTCACAAAAATTACTGGAAAAGTATTCTGTAGGTTTTTCTGTCAGGAAACAAACAAGTTGGATCAATGTAGAAGTCACAAAGAACAGTATTTTTTACACTAAATCACCTCAGTACAAAATTAAACATAAGGGGCAGAGGCATGCCTGTGAAATTCCATGAAGCCACGTGGCTGTCGTTGGGACAGCACTGACTTTGGGCAGTGTCAGTCACACGCTTTCCTTTACAGTATCTCTGTCGGCAACAAGCTTGGGAGAGAACATCCATAGATATTGATAGCTGCTGGGAGTCAGGAGTGAAAAAAGGGGAAAAGAAGGCCAGGCAATTGGGTATACCTCCACCCAGAATTGGTGACAAAATTAACGTTAGCAGATGATGGCCTTGGTGGTGGAGGTCGTGAGGCTTTTATCATTTATCTTCAGTTATGGCTGCTCTTGTAATTAGGTTTCAGTTTGAAATAGTGACATCTCACTCCCTGTTGTTTTAAATGGGAAAGCAATTGTGTAGTTGAGGAAAATTACTATCACAGCTTTTCTCAGACTTCAGACACAGTAGATTACTTGAGAAAGAAAAACACATGTAAGCAATGCCTTTAGAAGCCTACTTACAGAGTGGGCTCAAGATCACAAAGAAAGGATTTAAAATTTATCCTAATTCTCTGTTAAATCTTTGAAATGCAGAACTGGGACCAGACTCTTAAACAAAATGATGATGGATGCCTGCAGAGAATTTTTAAAAAGTTTAAATAAGGTTCAGACATCAGGTGCTGCTGAAGTACCAATTAAGTAATACTACAAATTTTTAAGCTTTCAAATTACTTTAAAGAGCAGACTTTATCTGCATATTCTTTTAAAATCACTAAAGATTAGTAATATGAGCTTGGACTACTCCCTTTACAAAGAGTTCAATTATATTATTTTCAGTCCTGGAGATCCATTCCTCTATTCTTGATAAAGATGTGCTCTTGTCAGCTATCTTATCACTTTAGGTATTATTTTAACACACACTGAACATGTAGGACAGTGGTTTAGAGTGACTTATTTGGTACCCAGAACAAAAAAGAATTTTTACACAGAAGTCAATAAGTAGCATTCATTTTTGTATTTCAGATGGTGCCAGAACAATCATGTTTTCCTTCAAAAGAGGTTTCTCATTCTGGGAATTTGAGAGGGATCTTTTACTGACCTGTGGCTTAGTGCATCTAGACAGTCCCAGAGCATGAAGACTAGGAGCTCTGAATCTTTTATAGCAATAACTTGATGTCATGGCCTTTACTCACGTGAGTAGCTCTCCTGAGTGCAGTAGGACTCAATGTATCCAGCTAGAGGCATGTTGCAGAGATGGCCAGCGTTTTGCTGGAATGGAAATCTTGGACAGGTCCCCACACTACATGGATGTATTGCACAAGAATATAACATTTTTAGAGGTCACAGAGTGGAAGGGGAAAATTTTGCATCAGAGGACTTCTGCCGTCTCAGAGCTAGCTTTACCTCTACACTGATAGCACTCTTTCTAATGCTTCGTTTTTCAGTGTAAATGGAATAACATGATGAAGCTGCCACCTCTCTACTACTGTTAGCATAGCTCAGAAAAGTTTAAATGGGCAGCTGTCATGCTATGTATCTCTGTCTCCCAAGAAAAAACTTAGGGCACAGAGGCATGGAAAGCACTTATTTTCCATTTCTCCTTTTCCCTTTCTCTTCATACATAGACTTTACATCTGTTCCAAAACATGCATGACTGCTGTATAGATATACTGTTACTTAGCAATAATCTTCTACTTTCTCAGGGGAATGTCCAGTATTTCATATCACTCTATAAACAGTGTTAAAAAATATTATGAAAACAACTTTTGTTCCACTAGCTTTTTTCTCTACTTATATCTATCTCCTTTGCTTCCTTGTGAATTCTAACACAAATAGTGTTTTACAAAACAAAGTTTTAGCTTTACACAGGAAAAAAGTATAGAATCTCTGAACTAGCATATTTTTGTATATAAGAAATTTCCTCTTATCTTATACAGAAAATGAAATGAAAATTAGAAAGTACAAGAGAACTGAAAGCTGTTTTTAAGAAGCATCTGGTAATACTGATTGTTTAAAGCTTAATTTATATCTCTTTCCAAGTAATACATTAAATACATAACAGAAGTACTCCTTTACTTTTTTTATTGTAGTAGTAAATAATAGGCATGTTTACAATTATTATTACTTCTTGCACTGAATTTCCATAAAGGAACTCCCATCTGCTAGGTGTAATACAAAAGGGGACATCAAGGGTCTCAGTTTCCTGAGTAAAAAAAGACTATTCCAAAGTTTTTTCTTGTTTATCCTCCAAAACCTTCTAATCATAGGTCAGTTTAAACTAAGCTGAGAAAGAGAAGATGGCAAGTTCCTGTAAATTTAATGAAATGGTGAAATAAAAAGTCAAGTAACTGGGTTGCTGCTTTTAAGCCATGAGGGACTATGCACATATTTTATGTTAAGAGAAGCTCAGTAAGTGTATTAGCCCATTCAGGTAACTGTGTATGTACATATGTACACATGTCTTTATGTAAAACATACAGTTATAAACCCAGGGTAGTGTTCCCTGACTCACTGAACTCAAAAAAGAGTTGTGGAATATAAAGAACATGTCAATACCAGCAGAAATTGCTACATTCAAGGATGAAGTGCTATCATTTGCAGATATGGTGACTCTTCATCATCTGTGCTGCAGAAGTTTTTTCTAGGGAGAAAAAAAGCAACCGTCCTAGGAGTAAATAAGAAGTAGAAAGTGTGGCACAAGAAAGTAATCATGTCATTCTTTAAGTTACACTTGAGTGCTAGACACCAGTTCTACACACTTTGGTTTCAGCTCTACACACTTTCCAAGAGTCGTACATTTTTTCATATTGCTACAAGTACAACCTGGCAAATGCTTCAGAAGCAAATGAGTAGTTCTGCATGCTTCTTGAGGATGAAAGTTACACACTTTGGCAGTAGCAGAAATATAACATCACTCATCATGGCAATAGCTTTCTTTTGTCCTAGTTTTAAAATTAAGTCTTTAATAAGTTACAATCCCAATCTTGAATGTAAAGGTTGACTAATTTTTTTTTCTAGTAATGTAAACATGTACATAAATTGTTGCATCATCAGCTATTAGTGGTTGATGCTTAAAGCTCTGCTAGGCATAGAAAGATCTTTAATGCTTTCATTATCCCTTGATGACTAAATTCTGTGCCATGAACTGAAGTACCCACAACATTTAAACGCTAGTCAAAGACTCATGAAAAGTGACTGAGTTATCATAAAATAAAGAGTAAAAACAATTTTAAAAATCCAAACATTCTCAGTTTGGGAGAATGGGAATTGACAGGTAGAAACAGCTAATTAGAAAGAAATCTGTGCATGAGAACCTGGGAACCAAATGAGCAAGCAATCTCCCCCACTGTGTTGAGAGGTATTGATAAGCTGAGTATCCCTACTTTTAATTGCCTTCGCTGTTCTCATTCCTTTACTAGACCCTCTCTTTCTGTCCATTCTGCCTTTCCTGTTTATTTTTTCATTGTACTTATTCATGTAGTGCCATTTCAGAAATGTCACTTTTAGACCGTGCTACAGGTGACCTTGACTGTGCCTCTGTCACTGAAGAGGATGGCAAAGCATCAGCTGCAGTCTCAGAGTATTGCTTATATGCTGTGACATTTTCTTGAATGCTAAATTGGTAAAGGTAGGTGTGTGTCTGAACAAAGAAGTCTGTTTTAAATAACTGAAAATGAGACAAAGACAAAAATGAACATTTGTGTGTGGATTGTTTTGTATAAGCTTCTATGATTATCAGATGATACTGTTATTATTTGGTCTGGAGTGAGATGCAATAGGTCATCCTCCAAAAACAAGGGTTAGGTATCTCTGGAAAAAAGAAAGTCCAAGTGCTCTTGTGACATTGATGTGAGGATTGGCAGGCTGCACTAAGCTCTGAGGGACAATGCATCAACAGACTTTCAATGCTGAGAATTAGTATCACACGCAAAGAAATTGAAAATTTTCCTGCTGTAGGGTAATTACCTGCTCAAGAGCAATGGACTAAATGTTTTGTCATCCTGTGGAAAATCTTACCATGGAGAAGAAAAGATACAGTTTTTACATGTACAACACATACCTCTGTTATGGTATTTTACTATAACAGATGCATTACCAAGCCCTCTCACTATGCTGAATTGAACAGTAACTTTCTAGGCAAAACTGTAATTTCCTCATTACAGGACAGAAAAAGCAGGTATTTAACAGGAAACTTGCTTTCAGTGTACTTTTATATGTGTTCCTCTTGTGTGTCTATTTTCTGACATCATGATGCAAGTCAAAATATTAGAAAGATTTGGGCTTTTTCCTACTTCATTATACATTTCAATCAATTTATCAAATATGTTATTTTAAAAATAGTTCTTTAAATTGCTAAAAAAATCTGATTTGAACTTTAAATTTCTCTCTTTTGTCATATCCTTCCTCCACTGTAGAAAAATGGAGTGAATAAACTAATGCAATAAAAAATGAAAATTTCTTTCTCATGATTTTATTGTTTTCCTTACAGAAGAGAGGAACAAGATCAAAGTACTAAAAACAATGTACTTCAATTATAGGCTTTTTTTTTAATCTTCTTTTTTTTTTTTTTCTTTTTAGCAAGAAGGCATTAATTAGCCTTAAAAATAGTTGCTATATGAGAGAAGAAGAACAAAATCAAAAAGAGGCACATATAATTTTCACAACAAAATAACAGTATGAAGCATATCATCATTATTGAACTGAGAATAGTTTATTTGTTTGTTTTTTATCAAAAATGTATAAAAGGCTTTTCTACAGAAAGACTTTGCATGAGGACCTGAAATAAGACCCAAAAAACTCATACACTACTATTTGTTGTCTTTTTTTTAAGTTCCAATCTAAATTTAATAGATTTTTGCATATTTTTGAGGGAATTATTTTGTTTGTTTTTAAACTTATTTAAACTTCTCACAAGATAAAGGTTATTTCCTTGATTAGGCCAACTTCACTTTTGGCCCAAATTTGATATGATGAGCACATTTACAGGTGGTTGTCTTTCTGAGATAAAGGCATTAGAAATGACTTGTATGTAAAGGTCTCTCCTGTTTGGATCTTTGTATTCAGGTAAATGCCAATTCAGAACTGATCCCTTTCTAGTGCTATTAATGAACTATGTGACAAAATACTTTACTTGTTCTTAGAGTATCAAGCATGAAACAGAATTTTCAAAGATAACATTAACAGAGCAGTTACTGTTTTCAGTGAAAAGTAATCTAGTGAAGAGACTTTTTTCTCTATAGCTCGTGTTTATTTATGTTAGTAAGTAGATTCAGATGTCTGTATATGCTCTACTGATATTCCTTTCCCATGTGAAACAAAAAATGACAGGTCACAGCATTGCTACTGTTTGTCTACACCTACATAGAAATGCCTTTGCCTTTGTTTGAACTAAAATATTACATTACAGTCTGCAGCTGAAAACTCTGTGCTCCTTGTCAAAATTTATTTTTCTTACCAATATTTTTCTTTTACTTTCTGTTTTTCCTTTCACAGTGTTAAAAAAAAAAAAAAAAAAGAAGTATCTTTATTTATGGAAAAGCAAAGATAAAGGAAAAGTATATTAAAAAATTCACTTTATTTATTTATCAGGATAACTTGAAGTATTGCTCAGACAAACAAAGTAATAAACTTCATAAAGACTGGCAAGATGCCTCCATAATTTAAGATACACAAGAAAAATAAATGAGAATGTTTTCTTTATTCTGTGTCTCTAGAATCAAATGGTGAGGGTCAGTTGGCTATTCAGTCAAGTTAGTGTTGTTCTATTTGTATTAAGACCAAAAGAACAGCAAACCACAAGAACAGAGAAAGGGTAAAGATTCCTGTTGATCACAGCAAAATAGATGAAAATGAATGGATCTGTACATTCAAAATGAATGTTCTACTTAAAAAGAACATTAACTGAATTGTGTCACCTGAAATAAGAAAATAATTTTTAAAAAGCTAATGGTTCAATTTGGACCTTACTGGAGACAAAAAGATACTATTGTTTCTGTGCAAAATATTTTAACACATGAAAGGCAGGCCCACCCTGAAAGTACTCTGCAATTAACAGAAGCAGGGATGAAATCAAAGAAACACATCTTCATGTGTTAGAAAAATAAAGATAAAATCTTCTATGAAACACATCTTCATGTGTTAGAAAAATAAAGATAAAATCTTCTATAAGTGCATCATATACATGTGACACAAATGCCAGGCTGTTGGGATTTATTAAAATGCTGTGCTCTGCAGAGTTTTGTTTATGTAAGTGTCTTACTGTTATAGGAGCCCTGAAAGCATATTGAAGACAGGCTTAATAAGAAATAGGTGTGAGAGTGGAAATGCTCTTTCTGGTAGGGGAACAGCATGGAAGAAAGTCAGGAAGTAGGTCTGTGGGAGGACAACACAAAGGAAACAGGAGGGCAAGCAGAGGTGACTTTTTAATTTTTTTTCCCATTGCTTTCCCTGGGAGAAGCATCTGGAGCAAGCTCCCCCACATAACTCTGGTTTTGCTGGGTGATGGTGGCTTTCTGTACTTTCAGCTGCAGACCAAGCAGGGTGTGCAGCATCCTACTGCTCTAGGGCAGTGGCTGGGTAGCAGGAGGGATTGAGGCATGTGAAATAACACACAGATGGCCAGGAAATTTGGTTATCAAATCTCTCTGCTTTCCTAGAAAAACTGTTCCTGCTTTGTGGAGTGAACCTCCAATGCTTTTATTACTTCTCAGGGTGCAAAGACACGCTCCTTCTCGGCTCCTGACAGTCCACCTCGCTTGGCTTTCCTGTGGAAAATTGTCATGTTAATCACACTTCTATCTCTAGTTTTATTCGTACTGACAGTGTAGAATAAATATTAGTATGATTTATAACACAGCATTTGCAAAAGCATATGATATGGTTTTGTGAAATAGCACAGAAATCTGAACAAGCTGAAATATACTATACATTGACAATTGAGGTAGATTAGCCAAAAATAATAAACACGTCTTTTTATATTGTCAACCATCTCATCTTCTTGAGCCAGTAACCCTGAGATCTACCAGCAGTGGTCTGGTATGCACAATGCTGTCAGTGCCTGCAAACGTTCTCTCTCCAGTACTCTCCAGGGTCATAATGGGTTGCAGCATCTCCTGGCAATGCCACTTCCTCAGTTCCCAGAGTAAAACCAGGAGATGGCATATATGAACAACATGGAGCTTAAGTTTCAAAGTGAAGGAAGATGGGAGGTGGTAGAAATAGTTGCAAAAATGTGGCCTGCAATATTGTACAGACAGGCTAGTGTGGACAAAAGTAATTCAAGAGAAAAAGAGAGAAGGATTTACATGCACAGTGAGGATGGTGGTGCAGAAGGGAGAAATCTGTTGCTAGCTGTTGGATCCCCACATTTATTTTCATGAATTGTATTGCAAATGAACTTTTGTCTAAACTGGCTGCCAGGAACTGCAATAATGTGGAAACTGGTAAGGTTACTTTTTTCACAGTAGTCCCATCTGAGATGCTCCTATATAGCTGAGTCCTTACATACTTCTCTGGTAACTCTTAGAAAATGCATCTGTGCTCTTCACAATGTAATTAATGTGTCAGTAGTTCAGTTCTCAGCATGGATACCCCTGCACAGCTAAACCACTGTCAAAAGGAAATAATCACTAGAGGGATAGATTTCAGTTTCTCTCTCTATCTTTTTTAATATCATAATTGTAAAAAACCCCAGTCTATAAGCAGAGAAATAATAGATAAAAGTATGAATAATACTTTCATGTGACCATTTTAATGATAGTGATGTAATGAAACACCATTATGAGAATGACTTTAAAAGGCAGCCAGAAGTGTAAAAGGGACTTTGTATAAATATGGGAATTCAGGCTATATATTTTGTTTCAATTCCTGGGAATTAACTTGTCATGTTCACCTGAAAATGTTCGGTATCACTCAATAATAATCTTCTCCATGACTCGAAGCAGTGTCTTATTTTATGGCTGCTATGCAAAAGATCGCAATTGTTTCAATTATTTCATACAGTGGTAATTCAAGAGAAAAAGAAAAATGATAATTTCCATCCTGAAAACTTACTTTGTCCCTGTGTTCTCAAATACACCTTCAAAACAAACCTTTTTTTAATTTTCACAAACCTCTTGCTATTAATTAAATACTGATTGTTCAAACATCCAAGCAAAAAACTGTTAATTATATCAGCATGACTCTATCTTGTTGCAGGACAGAGCTGAGAGACTAAGTGAAAATGAAGAAAAATAGAAGGAAAATCTGGAGCAAGTTTCACAGGAATTTAAAAGGTTTTGGGGATACTTATGTGCAAATGAAGATATTTAATTGTAAGGTGTTCTCAGTAATAAATGGTAACCAAAACATGTTTGAATAAATTCCCCATTATAAAATGAGAAATTATATAATGACTTTGTTTTTTCCATTGATCCTTGAGAAAGGTGAATGTCTCTTTAAAAATTATACCACCAGAGCCTCGGGTCTTTTGCACTGCTAATGAACTGAGTAACTGAGAAAACAGTACCTCTGCAATTAAAGAAATGCAAAAGCACAGCTACCTGTTAAAAGAGAACAGAGAGGGAATGTTTTTAAATTATTAGTCCTAAAGGATCTATTTTCTATGTCTAGCAAAGAAGCTATCATCAATGCCAAGAATTGTATATAATAAAAAACTTGCTTTCTTAGTAGATATGTTTGAAACAAGCATCTAAAGTACATGTGTGTCCTCTGGTTTAGAAAACACCCAAGAGAAATAACCTGACTAGAAAAGAGAAATAGTCCTGACTCAAAACCACCCACAGCTAACCTTGCCTGATGGCAAGATATCAAAAGGCACCACAAGCTGTGATGGGCTAGTAAATGATGGTGAGGTATCTTGTTGCCAGTGTCTTATCCCTACACAAAAGCAGGAACTTTGTCAGCTGAAGATGCCCACATTCTTCTGCTGAGGGTGTCTTTGGGACTCTGGTGGCCTCTGGGTACAATCCTCTCACAGTCTGTCTAAGAGCAAATCCTTGCTCCTTGTGTGCCAAGCAGGCCACCTCAGAATGCAGGATTTGTCTGTGGCCAAGAGGCCACCCTTGACATTTCTAACTCCAACATCACAAGGCAGTATGCTGAAAGTTAGTTACGTTACAGTGAACAACCTCTTTGTATCGTTGTCCAAGTCCTTTCAATGTTTGTGTGTTTTCAATCAATCAATGATGCAACTCACTCATGTGGCAAATAACAGCCGTTCTAGATCAGAGGACATTTCTTTGGAAATGTCATTGTTTCAAAGACATGGAAATCTGAAATAAGCTTCAGCCAATATTGCATTGCTCAAAAAAGAGATTTCAGTGATTGTTTTTCTGTTTTAGTGCTGGGAGATGAGAAACTTTGTACTGAGAATACTGTCTGTTTATTCATTAACACATGTTGCCTAATTAATATTCGTAGAAAAAGAGGTCATTGGAAAGATCATTTTTGTGGTAGAGACTAGGTCCAAATGAAGATGTTTCTAAAAACAAACAAAAAAAAAGTTTATTGATTAGTACTATATCCTGAAGTTACGTATGTGGAATAGATGCTCAAGCCTCAAAGTAATATTTACCAAATATTTGTCCCACTGTAAATTTTTTGCGCACCTCAGCATATAAAATGCTGTGATGGTCTCTCTAATCAAAGGATATTAAACTGTAAAATGCATCTATAGGAGTAGTTTATAGAACTCCTTGTATAACTACAGCAGGTTTATTCCAAGAGTACATATTGCAGATAATCTTTAAATTTGCTGAAAGTGCTTGCTATGGAATATAATAAAAATCAGTTGTAGAAAGGAAATCAACTGCAGCATTGCATAAAAATGATTTTGCTTTGGAAAGCCAAGATTTTATTGTCTTGCTGCAGGCAAGGTATAATGTTAGCAATGGTAAATTCTGTGTTGCAGTAAGTTATACTGTTCTGCTTAAATAGATCCAAATAATGATGTCTCTGACTAGGTGATATTAGTTAAGGTAAATAAAAAAAAAAAAATAAAAAAAAGAAAAAGGTTTGAATAGGCCATGGAAAATTAATATTAAATTTCCTGTTGTCTACCTCATTACCTTGTTAGATGACTTGTATTAAAAGCAGTGAAGCAAAGAATCAGTAACCTGGGCCTTTGCCATTTCTGCGGGAGACGATACACATATCACACAATTTATACAGAAATTATGTACGTTGAGTATGCTTTCCTGGACTATAAGTGCAACAGACTAGAAGTTATGACTTTGTTATGGTATTTCAAGTTTCTGCTTTTTGAAGTTATCCCTGAAAGCCATTATTATTAAGATGCAAGACTGTTAGGTATCACAAGAGATATTCTTGTTCGTACATTATCCTTAAATAAGAATGCATATTTATATTTATACTCTATGTCGACATAAACCTGTGAATGCATAAACTGCTGTTCATGAAGACATGATTATACCTGAACAAAGAGAAATGATTACTGGTTTACAGTGTTATTTAGTTTATGAAAAAAAAAAAAAAAGGAAAAGTATTTTGACTGCTTCTCTTGTTAAAAATGATATTGCTGGAACATGTAGTCTTTTGCTGAGAATATATTTCAAACCAGCTTTGGCAACTCAGGGTCTTGCTGAGAAAGCTCATTAGAATTAATGGGGTAATTGGGAAAAAAGGGCTTGTAGGCCTGAGGAATGCATCATGAGATGCTGGCTTCTGTGGGGAAGCTGTTTTAATGCTTCCTGGAACTCCTGGAACTGTTCCTATGTGGTAACACCACATGCTTGTCAGCACAACCATTTGTTTGTGGGGTTGCATCATCAAACAAGTAGGAGAAGATAATCCAAGCATTGGATTGTTTGACTTGCTTTAATTAAGCTGTTTTCTTTATTTCAGTGCCTCTGAAAATTATACTGATATGACAAAGAAAGGTATAAGGTGAAGTCATTCAGGACCCATAACTTCTGCATCCACTTTTGTTAAAATCTCCTGACTTGCAAATCAACACTCTGGGAGCAGCACCTAGCCCCTTAATACATTTGATTTTGAAGACAGTATTGGTATTCATAGTCTCTCATTTTCCAAAACAGAGGGAATTTTGTTGGTTGGTGACTTGAAATGTTAAAATGTAATTGTTCTGATATTATGGTTTAGGGGGTGGGTGGAATTACTTCACTATTCAAAAGCCAGAGAAAACCCCCAAATTACCCACAGATTTTCTTAGAAAAAAAATTTAGAAGAAAACAGATGTTATCTGATTTGCAAAACCAACAATTAAAAGTACAAGTATGAATCTTTCTTACTGGAGAGACAAAACTGAAACAGCCAAAAAGTTTGTTGTGAATTTAAAGAAACAAGTTTCATGCTTTTCTTATTTCTGAAGGTATTAAAGAAGACATGAGGAGAGGTTTCTTATTTCTGTTGGATAATTATGGTTATGGGGTATTTTCGTACTACAGTCACCAAATATACCTTATGAAACTCATGTTCCCATTTAGTTAATAGGATCTTCTGAGCTCTTTTGATATATACATAGTGGAGTTCCAGTTTTTGCAGAAGTGCATAAATGCGTTAGCTGATGGACTGAAAGTGCTGAGAAGTGCCACTGTGAGCTATCACTTAGCAGTTCCAGTTATCAAATCATATCGACCCTGCTAAAAAATATCAAATGACACCTAAAAATATCAAATGACATCTGCAGGAGCGCATTATATGTGATTGGTCACTCATGTGAAAATATACCTATTTATAAATATGCTCTTTTTGAACTTCTTTCTTTTTATGCAAGCATATGCAAAACTGAACACTGGCCACAGCATACACTGAAAATCTGATTGTGTTTTTAATCCATCAACTATTCAGAAGTGATGTTTTGATAAATTTAATTCTTTTTCATCTTGTCTTCACTTTTTTCTCCCTTTGTCTGTCTCTTTTCTTAGTCCTTTGTTCACATTTTGAAAGCTGTGAAACTTGTGTATAATCTCTTCTCTTACACAAAGTTCTCAGGTTACAGAAATCTGTCAATAGATC
This sequence comes from Urocynchramus pylzowi, assembly GCA_013397555.1. Lineage (NCBI taxonomy): Eukaryota > Metazoa > Chordata > Aves > Passeriformes > Fringillidae > Urocynchramus > Urocynchramus pylzowi. The sequence goes on along the minus strand of VZRH01007327.1, from coordinate 384,528 downwards.
AGGCATAGATTAACTGAAAAAGAAAGGCAGTGTTCTCTCACTCAGACTAAAGATGGATCAGCATCATGCCCTTGCAGTGAAAAGGAGATCTCAGCCTCCTGGTCTGCACTGGGAAAGTGTAACCAGCAGGTCAGGAGTGGTGATCTTTCCTGTCTACTCAGAATCTTTCTTCCATTTTAAAATAAGAGAAAGATCTTAAAATCATATGTCAGTTTACAATTGACACTGAAAGTCAAACTCAGTTTCTTGGAAGTGTTTAACTCCTCCTTTGGATCTGTGCCTAAACTAAAGTGTTATACGGAATCTCTTTTTAAAAAAATCACTGCTAATGGAAAATTCTGGTAAAATAATGTTTGGGTTTTTTTTCTGAAAAAGATGCACTGAGATGTTCCTAATCATTCTGTTCTATGTGGTATCACCTTAGCAGCTACTATAATAAATACAAAGTAACAGGAATGTTGAAATCAACAGTAATGAGTGAGTTCAGTGTCTTAGAGAAAGTCAATGTGTTATTATCTTTCTAAACAGTAGATACTTAATTCATATAAAATATCTCTGTGAAGTTTTCATGAGGATAATATACTTAAAATGAAAGCTCTCAGTAGAAATAAGGAAGAAAAATAGCTAGCACTGAATGTTGACATAAGACCTGTGCAATCTCATTCAGTCTCGCACAAGAGGAGAAAAGATACATCTTTATTCAATAGTTGCTTAATATTCATTCAATAGAGGTACTCAGAGAGGGAAAAGAGATTAGGAGATTCAGTCTTCCCATTCTGACAGATAAATATAATCTAATTTGGAAGCTGCAATGAGGAATTCATTTTACCCTTACAGTGTTGCCATATATAATAAAATTAGAAGTGTTATTTATTATTATTTTTAAGTTAAAAGCAAAAATCTAATGTACAAACCATTTATCTAGTTCATAGATTTCTTAGTTTTCCCAAAAGAACAAACCCTATATAGATGACACTGAAAAAAAAAAGTATTTAAATATCTTTTTCCACATTGTTACTGAGTCATGGATTATCTTGAATCTGTTGAGTCCCTCACAAGGACAGTCACACTTTCAGGCCTGTTATTGCATCTTATTTCCATTGTTATAATGTTACATAGGTGGAGTGTGGAGTAAGGTTTCTCCCTTCCCTGATATGAATACTTCTGTCTTTCCATTTTCCAAATCTATCTTTATTTATCTCACAGCTTCTTTTGATTTTGATTTTTACTTCCAGAAACTGACACAAAGAAAAGAAGATTAAATGATAAATTTGGTGTTCTATTTTTGTGAGAAATATTAGAGATACAGTTTGGTGCTTTTTTGGGTTTTTTTTTGGTTGGTTGGTTGGTTGGGTTTTTTTTGTTTTTTTTTTTTTTTTAGAGAAATAGAAATCATCATTGCAATCTACAAGATAATGGGTAAATATGGCCTTTTTCTTTTGGCTTTATTTCAGATGCTATGGTTTCATCACTAAAATCAGAAAGAATCAAGTCTGGACATACTTCAGACTAAACTTGTTAGGAATGCCCACAGGAAATGTAACTGCATTGTATTTTCTGTCTACTATCATTATTACAAAATAAATTTTTACTGAGTTTTCACAGAATCACAGAATATGCTGAGTGGGAAGGGACTCACAAGGATTATTGAGTCCAACTCTTGGCCCTGCACAGGCCACCCCAAGAGTCACACCAGGTCATGTGCCTTAGAACTTTGTCCAAATGTTCTTTGAACTCTGTCAGGCTGCTGCTGTGACCACTTCTCTGTTCCTGTGAACCAACCACCCTCTGGATGAAAAACCTTATCTTGATATCCAACCTAAACCTCCCCTGGCACAACTTCAGGCCCTTTCCTTGGGCCCTGTCACTGTCACCACAGGGAAGCGATCAGTGCCTGCCCCTCCTCTTTCCCTCACAAGAAGTTATAACTGCAGTGAGGTCTCCCCTCAGTCTCCTCTTCTCCAGGCTGAACAGACCAAGTGGCCTCAGCTGTTCCCTGTATGGCTTCCCCTCAAGGCCCTTCATCATCTTCATTTCTTCACTGGCCTCATTTGGACACTTTCTAATAACTTTAGAGCCTTCTTACATTGTGGCACCCAAAACTGCCCCCAGCACTCAAGGTGAGGCTGCCCCAGAGCAGAGCAGATCAGATCAGGACAATCCCCTCCCTTGCCTGGCTGTGTTGCTGTCCCTGATGCCCCCCAGGACATGGTGGCCCTCTGGCTACCAGGACACTGCTGGCTCATATTCAACTTGCCATAAACCAGGACCCCCTGCTCACTTTCCATGGCACTGCTCTCCAGCCTCTCATTCCCCAGTCTGTCTGTACATCCAGGGCTGCTCCACCCCAGGTGCAGAATCTGGCATATTCCCTTGTTGTCCAGCCTCTCATTCCCCAGTCTGTCTGTACATCCGGGGCTGCTCCACCCCAGGTGCAGAATCTGGCATATTCCCTTGTTGAACTTCATACAGTTGGTGACTGCCCAACCCTCTAAAATGTTGAGGTCTCTCTGCAGGGCCTCTTTACCTCTAAGGGGTCAAGAGATGCTCCCATCTTTGTATCAGCTGTGAACTTGCTTAGTATCTGTCCTGGTTTAGGGCAAATTTAGGAGGAAACTTTTGAAGTGGTCTCCTCTATAAAGCAAATTTAGGCTGCCCCTCCCCCAGTTGGTTTGAAAGGACATAATTTGCCTTCAAGAAAAGTGGAAAAAACCTGTTTATTTAACAAGCAAAATATTCACAAACCTGAGAAAGTGAATAATATTAAACAATGGAACCTCTTGTTGTTCTGAAGAGAGGACCAATTCAGAAAGCCCTCTTATAGTTCAAAGTCCTTTTTGTGGATTTCTCCTTGGCTGTCTCTCAGCTTCTTGGGGGCTTGGGTCTGATGTTCCAGCTGCAGTGCAGCTTGGGGGCCCCTGGACAATAGTCCTGGTGTTCCCAGACTGAACCATAGCTGAACAGTTCTGAAAAACTTCTGGCCTCAGCTAACTAAAATAAATTAACAAAAGGAAAGGAGGATGTCCAGACTAGATTCTTTCTCATTTAGTGATGAAACCTGCTTCCTGTCCATGCTGCAGTCAACATATACCCAGAGAGAGAGCTGAGGCTCTTACCTCTATGTTTTTGAATACAAAAATTCACTGCTCTTCCCTCTCTGCCCCTTCGCTCTCAAAACTAGTTTTAAAGACACAAAACTTATTTCTCACTAAACAGACAAATGGGGATACAATTCAGCATCATAATGTCACCCCAGGACAGTACCTCTTCCAGTCCTGTGCCCAGGTCATTAATGGAGATGTTGAAGGGCACAGGGCCAAAGATGAAGCCCTGCAAAAGCCCACTAGTGATGTGTCCCCAGTCTGATGTCACCCCATTCACTGATGCCACTCTTTGTGCCAGACACACTCCATGATGTGTTCATCCAGCTGTGAGCTGGATATTTTATCCAGAAGGATACTGGGAGAGACTGTATCAAAAGCTTTACTGGGATCCAAAAAGGTTACACCCACTGGCTTCCCTTGATCAGCTGGGTGGGTTACCTTGTCATGCAATGAATTCAGGTTTGATAGGCAGCACTTTCCTCTCATGAAGACAGGCCAACTCTGACTTGGATGGGGACAATAAAGTAGGCTTACCTACTTTTCTGCTGCATCTCAACAATAACCAACAGTTACTGTAACCAACAGTTCAATCAAAACCAATAAAAATAGTTTTGCTGAATAATATTTTACATCTTTTATATAGGGCTGTGTTTTAGGTTTGTCTGTCAAAAACTCCAGAAGTTTTCCCAATAGGGCTAAATTTTCATTTTAGGGTAAAGAAAAGTTATAGAGCATTTTAAATATTACCCTACTGGTATTGCAACACAAGAATTTGCTGTTAGCAAGTCTAAACCAAGTGATCTGAAGAACCTCCCACATACATTCTTCCATGCTTGAGGGGTCATTGTTATTACGGATCTTTCATACTTGTCATAACAAACCAAAAAGGTAGCTCATATTTAAAGGTGCTTTGATAATTTGACAACCTGATGATTTCCATAAAGAGATTGTGTGTTTCTAATAAAACTTGAGTGAACTCTGTTACCTTGACAGTATTCTGAGTTCTGGTAAATAAAGCTATGGAAAAAGCCATTTTTCATTTGGTGCAAGGAAATTTTGCCAGCATAATCCTCAAAAATTCACTTTCAATATTCTCATGAGAGAAATAGAGCTATTGTTGAACATCTGCTTTAGTATTTCAGCAGTTGTGTTCAAGATCAGCTTTGATAATGGGGAAAACAATCTATTTTTTAAATGAGGGGAAAAGCTACTTGGTTAAATACTTCAATATCATTTTCAGCTTGAGCAAAATCTCTGTGTTTTCCAAAAGAAATCCTCAGTAAGATTATGAAATGCTATTTTCAATGTTTTCCTCTTTTGTATCTTGTTCTTTACAAACTGTATTATTCTAACACAGAGAAGATTGAGGTGGACAAGTCCTATTAGATAATTGACACCATCATAGTGCAAGACAAAACATTTCCTTGTGAGGAAATGTTTGAAGTATTACTGTTACTGAATGGAATTGAGTCAAGTAGGCAAGAAATACTTCAACCAGCATTTGATAACAGAGGAGAAAATAGTTGTAAAAAATAATGGCCAATGAAGAATTCACCTCTCTCATGGGAAGCAGCTACATTTTAACAATTTGGTGAATGACATGGAGCACCTGGTTCTGCGTAGGTTTTGATCTATCATCTGTTGTACTTGAGCTGTTACTTCAGACATATTTTAAGGAGGGTGTTGCATTTGATTAATTCCCCACTGCTTAGCAACAGTGCTTAGCATTTATTTTACCACTTAACCATGGAAATAATCTAATTTTATGTTTCAGTAATTTCTCTGAGAGGACTTACTCTCCTTAATTTAAGGTAATAAATAAAAAATACTTATAATGATAGTAAAAAGATGTTATAATTTAAGGGTTTTCCCACTATAAAGCAAATAATATAAAATACAGTTACATGTATAGTTATCAAGATGTAAGACTTTTTAATATATTCAATTCTTAATATTTATTATTTGTGTAGTGAATAGACATTCAGATTAGAGGATCACTGCCCAGCAATAACATTGTGACATAAATTCCTACTCTAAAGTTTTAAGAAAGGAGTTCAGAAACTGATTGATGTCACAATTATAATTGCACCTCCTGTCTTTTGCCTTTTGTCACTTTGTCTAATGTCTTGTGAGGAAATAATCTGAAGTGCTGCTATAGGCTCATCACTACTAGGAGTAGTGATGAAAAATAAGAGAAGGATTAGGACCAGTTGTCCCAGATATAAATACTTCGCTGCTTTAAGTTCTGCATTTAAATATTTTATGTGACTTGGAATGACACAGGGAATAAAAACATATCTGGGAAATATAAAGGAAAAGCGTAAGCAAATGACTAAATGGATTGCAGACAGGATAGTTATGTTAAATCCACATGTATGTGTTGGCCTTCTATTCATTGGGATGAGAAGTTCAGGTTTAGGCTGGATAAACCTAATCCTGCCTTTGATGTGCTTGTGCTGCAGTATTTAGAGATATTAGCTAAGCTAACAGACAAAGAGAATATGTAGGTCAATCTTGTACTTAAAACTCTTTAAAAAAATTGAAAAAGTGACCTTTTTTGCTCAGAAAGAAACATTTCATAGTATCAGCAGTAACTAATAAATATGCTACAAACAAAAGGAGCAAGAGAGTGATTTCAACTTTATTGCAAAAGCTATGAACATTTTAATGCAGTTCCCTCACAGAAGTTTTTGTTGCTTCATTCTCCAATATTGCAGTGTCTCAAACACAAGTGTGTTGCCTGTAGGACACATTACAAATTCACAGAAATAATCAGTTGCATGCAGAATGTGTGTATATGTCACAAGGAACCACATGCAGTTGGCAAACATAATGAAATTGTTTGGTATGTGTTAAATGCCAAGGTACTGTTTGTGGAAAAGTAGTGAATATATATTATTTCTGTTTTGAGGCTGAGCTGCTTCCTCAGACTTACTGAACTGCCCACAGCTCAGGAGAGTTTGTTGGAACTTTTGTATATTTTTTAGTTACATGTCAATGGAAAAGTTGTTTTCATCCAAAGTAAAATATTTGTTATTTAATCATGCTCTTCATTCTTTCTAAGGTCCTTCCATTATTATTTTAATGGCTTTTACACAAAATAACTAGGAAAACCTATGTTAAGACATCTTTTTTTGTGTTCATTTAATTAGAATATGTTCATGAGCCTGAGTTTCAGTTGGAAAGTGCTGAATTCTAATTTTATTTTACCTCATGCTGAATTCTAAAGCCAGCACTCATTCTTGAACACATAGCGCTTTTACAGCACCGAGACTGAATTTCAGAGGCTGCTGCTCACCCACTTTGATGACAACATATGGTATCATAAACTATGAGGTAGTAGTTTATTGATTTCAAGTATTTCTTCAGGCACATTAAATCCGTTACTGCATATATGAAATCTAGTCCCTTTCAATATTCAATAACAAACACTACCACAGATCATTTTACTTGTCTGACTTTCTATAAAAACTGATGCTAATCAAGGGAAGAAGGAAAAAGAGTATTAGGAGACTCTTCCTTGTGCCTCTGGCAATTGAAAAGTTCAGAACATCTACTTGAATATGGCATAAAATGGCATTTTGGCAGACTTTTGTAACTGTATTCTGTGCTCCTCATAAGAACTTGTTTAAAGGGATACTCATATAAGGTATAATTATTTTTTTCACACAGTAGGATGATAGTAGCAGTTATAACTTCCTTTAAAATTATAAAATTATAATTAATTATTATTAGATACTTTGTCAGAATTTTGTTTTAGGAGATAAGTTACTAACTAAACTCTTCTACTGCTATATTTAATTCCTGATGTTATGTAGACAACTTAATTTTAGATAATTGATGAATTTTGCCTAACAGTATTTTTGTGGCTGACACAAAAGATCCTAGTAAGAATTTGTTTTGTTGTAGACTTTGTACCTGAAAATCTGCCTTTGAAATATACATATACCTATATGAGTGTGTGTGTGAATGTAGGTATATGTATAAATATAGATATATGTGAATTTAAGAAATGCAGGAGTTCATAAATTTGGAACAATATTACTATAACTCTTCCAACTCTTGTATATTTAGCAGTTCCTTTTTTTTTTTTTTTTAATTTCATGGTCACATGTATATTTTTAAACAATTTATGTTATCATAAGACATCTTGATAAGATATCTTGAAAAACATCATAAAATATGTAATATTTTTCTTTCTAGGTACATATTGCTTCATTGTTTATTCCTGTATGAAGATAGGACTGTAAAGACATTGATGGAAAGGTTTTTCTCTTTGTTTGGAATTCCAGCACAGGGCTATGAAAACAGGATCTCTCACAGATCACTCCCCTGGGGACATTTTGAGAGGACAGAAGGCATTAGCAAAAATCTCTGTATTACATAACAAGATATTTAGCTGGGACCACAAAAAACACTTCTTGTTTAGTAGTCACTTAATATATATATTTTATACAAATAACAGAAACGGACAGATTACGTATAGAAAGAATGAAAACTTTTAGGGCAGTTGTGAGCTTGGTTGGAGTGCATGTGAGAGAAATATTTAAATCTCTAAGGAGTAACAGTGAGTGAATTAATTTGTCACAGAATCCAGCAAAGTCATGAAGAATTACTGCAATAAATGAACGAAAAAATTAAAAACCTCCTTTGGTTAGCTGTTCATTGCTGTTCATTACACGTTGAAAAGCAACGTGCTTTTCTGTTCCTCCTGCAGAAAAGCAAGAGATGTCTGCATAAACACTGTGTTGGCTTATGGTCAGAAGCATGAGAATGGATCTGTGATTGGTATCTCCATACTGGAGAGGAGTAAATATTCTTAAAAAAATGTGTCCAAGATAAGGAAGGACATTTTTTCCAGGAAAATAGCTATGGTGGAGCTTTACATTAAACTTTTTCTAGGGCTGCATCACAGTGAAGTTAAATATACATTTTCCTTATTTTTCATATGGCACAAATAACCAGAGCAATAATAGGGCTTTTTCTAAGTCACTTGGTCCTACACTGCATAGTTTCCCTAGCATCATCATTAGATTACAGATACATCCTGAATTTCTTTTAAAGGATAAGGAACACATTATCTAAAATATTTTTGCAATTGCTGTATTTTGAAAATATTTTCAGAATTATAAAATAATAGTGATCTTAGACCACCAGAATCTGACCATATTCTAAGTGCTCATAGTGACTGCAATTAATTTTTTTATATGTACTTTTTTTTTTTTAAGAGAGTGTCTTTTTAACCCCATAACTGTTTCTATCAATGGAAAAGCCACCCTAAAACCTGAAAAGCACAGTTTTTGAGGAAAATGTCTGCTGAAAGTAAACAGAATTAAATTTCATTTTGTCAACATCTTTGATATTTATACTGGGTAAAGATCATTCTCTGAATACCATCCTGAATTATCTCACTGGAAAATAATTGCATCTATTGATTCTCAGCTAAGGAAAAGTTAATGGACCCATCCTGAAATCAATGATCATGTTCTAAAATACAACATTTATATTAACATTACAAGGGAGACAATTCTAACACACATAAATAATAAGAAGGAAATCACAGAATACAGTAAGGCAACTACTCAGAAATGTTTCTGTTTTCCCTCTGTTCTCCCACATCTTCTAAACTCCTTGCTGGGTGCCAGTAGCTGTTTTTCTTAGCAGCTTTGGCCAGTCAACACACAGCTCCAATCATCTCTTCCCACAGAAGAAAAATCATTAATTTTGATCTGATGTAAAGGTAATAAGAACAAAAAAACCCCTCCAAAAATCCAAGCATAAGAAAATCCAGATTGGTTGATACATTATCATTGATACCTGATTATTTTACCTTAATAAAGGTAAAAAAAATCAGGTCAGGCTATGTTGATGTTAAGCAAATTTGTTCCGGAAGAATATAAAGTAAATACTAAGTACTGATTGTACTAAGATATGACAAATTTGGAAGAAACTTTATCTCAGAGTATGAAACATTACCTAAAATTCTTAAATTAGTGCTTTAATGTTCTCTTGCTTGTCTCTCTTATCAGATATATATATATATATTTATATATATATGTATATATAAACACACACACGCATATATATTTATATATATTTTATTATATATATATATAATATATTTTTATATATTATATATATATATTATATTTATATTATATTTTATAATATAAATATATATTACGTATATATACGTAAGCACCAATGTAATGTTCTGTTTTACATTGTTCTAGAGAATGTATTTGATGAGTAAGGAGCTCACTTCTCTCTCAGGATGACCCTTGCTGATGTCTTTGCCTAAACAAGTATCGTGCTCAGCAACCCTCAAAAGGCAAGGCAAGAAAGAGAGGGAAAAAAAGAAATCCTTGTTCCTCTTTAATGACTTTTTTTCAGCAGCTCAGCTACTGAATAATTTCCATTTACTGTTTCACTTAATGATTTCCTTAGTTCAAGGCCATTTCCAGTGGGATTGGTAAAGGCTTTCTCCCTCCAGCAGTACTATCAGCTCTTAGTCTAGAAAAGGCAGACATTGGAATTTCACCTATTCAGAAGTTAATTCAATGCCTAATTTTTTAAAATTATATATAAAACAGGTCTTTTATCACAGTAAGTTGCCACAGTGTGCAAGTCTACCAGGGCACACAGGAAGACAGGATACATTTTATCTTTGTCTTCATTAAAAAATCTAGTGCTTTAAAAAATAAAGTGATGTAATGCTTTATGTTATGAGTTACCAGAGTAGAAGGAGATGGTTTATACTCAACCTTATGCCAGTGCCTTGCATTTAGCTCTTGTCCACTTTAGACTCCCAACTAATCGTGCTAAAACAGCCTAAATGTGCTCTAGGTTAATGTAAAAAAAAGCAGCCACCTTTAGTGTGTAAATTAGCTTCTTACTGTCATATTTAAACAGGAGAAAGTTATCAAGTATATATAGGCAACAAGTGTTGGAAGTGCATTTGGAGATGTCTACACTCGAGGAATGCCCTTCCCAGCTCCTTTTCTGCTTGGTATTGTTTTTCTTTAAAGGGAAAGTGCTCCACTAAGACCTGACCCTGATAAGGGTGTACACCTAAAGCCGGGTGTACACTTTTCCCTCTGTCCAACAAATAACTCATATGTTGCTAAAGAAACAAGGAAATTCTGAATGCAGTGAAACACAAAGGAATGCAGCAGTCTAAGATGATGTTTTCTGACATGCACTATGAGCTACCTGTAAGAAATTAGATTTGCTTCTGGGCTTAATACAGCTATGAAAACTACGTACTTTAATTTCTTGGTGTTTCTTAGTATTTCTTTTAATACTTAGTCTTAGTATTTGTTTTAATACCAGTATTGATTTCAAATGAAAAACATCTCCAGCTAACTTTTTTTTTCACTTTACACTTCAATACTTCTGGCACTTTTGGCAATTCTAAAGATTTGAACTTTACAGGACATGACAAATTATTTAACAATTTTTGAAGCTATTTGTATCTAGATTTACAAGTGATTTAAACTTTAAAGTACAGGAAAAAAAATACTTGTTGATTCCTTTCTTGATTGGATCAGCAGGCATTTCCCAAATCTCCTGCATGTTTTGTGCCAGTGCCTTTTCCAAAACATTAGCTTCACTTTTCCAATACAGCAGCTGTATTTTCTTGACTGGACTTTCGTTCCTGGGCATAGCCAGGGGTAATTTTTTGAGCTACAATTAAGTATCAAAAAAAAATTTGAATGTTGGGCTGGGCATGGGGGGCATGTGGGGGAGGAATTTGCCATTTTGTTTATTAATTTCTTAGCAGTTAATTGTAGTTTTTTGTGTTTCCCCTTGCACTGATTTCTCAGTAGTCCCCTTGCTATTCTCTCCCATCAGAGACAGGACAGGAGGGAACCTGTTTGAAATAAGTCTTACCTGACAAGAATTCCAGAGAGGGTTATAAGATGAACAGCAATGACACTGGAAAGTCAAAAGTGAAGAACATTCCTATTACAAATGCTTATGTGTGTGTGTATGTTCACATATATTGCAGTTGTGGGACTATGTTTTTGTTGGGATGATGGAATTATAGTGAGTTGGCTCCCATGACTGGAATGTTGCAAAGGAATGATACAGGCTCTTTCAGAAAGACAGGAAAGTGTGATGAGGAGACGAAGATCCTTTTATGTGACACAGCTTAAGGTCTTGGAAATCTACCTAGTGGTGAATGAGCAGCCAATGGATATTTTACATGTTAGGATTAGGCAAAAGGTAGCATTATAGTGTGTGTCTACAATAGGCCACCTGACCATAGAGTCAACTGTGGTTGACCATAGTTCTTCAACTAGTGGTTCAGACTCTATACAGACCTCAGGTTTGAAGGTTCTGGCCTTCATGGGTGTCTTCAACCACCTTGATACATGTCGGAGGGACAACACATCAGGACAATCCAGGAGGTTCTTGCACTACTTTGATGATAACTTCCTCTGTCAAGTGATAGAGAAGTCAGCAAGGACAGATGCTGTGTTGGACCACAAACTCACCAACAAGGAGTATGTAAACACCAGAGGCAGCCTTGCTGCAGTGATGTGAGCTGAGCGAAGGAGGAGCTCCAGAATCTGGGGGAAGGTAGAAGGGTGCTTGAACTAGTGGTTCACCCCTAGGGGTAGTCGTGGATCCAATCCTGTTTAACATCTTCATTAATTATTTGGACAATATTTCAGAGTGTACTATCAGTAAATTTTCATCAGACATAAAACTGGAAAGAGTGGATGAATCATCAAAAGATCATGCTGTCTTTCAGATGTACCTCAACAGGCTGGAGAGGTGGGAGGACAGGAACACCCTGAAGTTCAGCAAGGGGAAATGTAATGTCTTTTATCTGGGGAGAAAAAAACCCAGGCACCAGTATATACTGGTGGTCACCCAGCTAGAGAGAAATGCAATTGGATGAGTTTCAAAGTCCAGCAAAGGGTCATGAAGACAATGAAGGGCCTGAAGAATTTCTGCTATGAGAGACCTGGGACTGTTTCACCTGGAGAAGAGAAGACTCAGGGAGGGTTTTACTAATGTATATAATTTCCTGCAGGAAAGGTACAAAGAAGATGGAGCCAAGATCTTTCTGATTGTCCCCAGTCATGGGACAAGGGGCATAACGTTCCCTCTGAACATCAGGAAATATTTACTGACTGCAAGAGATATCCAAAAGCTCCAGATGATCTTGGACCACTTGCTCCAGGTTGTCCTGGAGCTTTTGCAAGTGGGTTGGACAAGATGAGCTCTGGAGGTCCCTTCCAAACTCAGCCATTCTGTGATTCTGTGATATTCAACAGACCTTTTAGCCATGTTGATATGCTGGTGTATATTAAAGATTACTTGTTTATGTGACATGGGGTAGGATTTTTGTGTGACAACTTTTGAAGTTCTTAACTCTTTAGGCATGTAACGGTTTTTCATCTGGATTCTGACAGTGATGACAAAGATAGGTCAAATCATTAGTTGAAAAAGTGCTGAACTAGAAGATATGAATTTAACCAAATTGGAAGATCTGTGGTGTCTCTAAGCTACTTATAAATGTATTTAAGCTATAAAGAAAAGACTAGTAAGAAACTGGAGAGTTTTCAAATTTTGTCGAAACACTTTTCTCTGAAATTCATATGACACAGTGACTTTTATGGTATTAACTACATCAGCTTGATGAGTCCTTTACATTTATTAAGCTAATGAGTTATAGGAGTAACTCCTTACCCATCTAATTTACCTGTAGGATTATGACTCTTTACAAGCCTCATCAAAAAACATATATTGGAGGATTATACAGTCCAAATGTGTGATGAACTGATGCTGTCCATCACAAAACAAAGCCAGCCAGAAAGTTGACTCAGAATAAAACTGCTGAATGCAGACCTAAAGGTAATAGTGGTAGCTATCCATTTTGGCCAATGGCTTGCATGCCTGCAGCTTTGGTTTACACTGCATGTCACAACAATGCTAGCAATTATTAATTTGGCTGGTTTTGGCAGCTGTAGTACTTGAGGAGGAACAGAGAGACAGCAACAGGGCCTATATAGAAAAGTGCACTACAGTAAGGTTTGTAAGGAAGTTACAAAATACCACAGCTGGGGCTAACACATACAGCTAGATGGAAAAATGTAATAGTAAAAAATTTTGAAACAAACTAACTCATGGCAGCTCAAAGCTAAAGCCCCAGTAAAAACATTTCTTGGTTTTCCATTTGTGCACGTTGTATTTAGGTTGGACAGAAATTTTTTGCTGCAAGGGCAGTGAGGCACTGGCACAGTTTGCCCAGAGAAGCTGTGGATGACCCAGCCCTGGAAGTGTTCAAGGTCAGGCTTGATGGGATCTAGTGGGAGGTGTTCCTGACCATGGCAGGCAGGGTTGGAGTCAGATGATATTTGAGGTCTATTACAACCCCTTAACATTCTGTCATCCATGATAAACACAACTTCCTGGGTTGCCTTGCAATAAAAATTGGGAGGTGAATAACCTGCAATGAAGCCATATTTTGACTTCCCTTTATATTTCCTGAATAATTTTGTGTGTTTTGCTGCCAAATCTTAGTGCAGGAATGTCGAATGATGAAGAGATTTTTTTCATAGTTAACCCTGTCAAAAATAATTTTCTTATATTTTAGTGACTCCTCTGAGTTTTGTATAGTATCAAATACTATTATTACTATTAATAATATTACCATAATATTAATATTATAGTAATATAGTATAAATAATAATATTACGATAATATTAATACTATTACTAATACTATTAATACTATTAGAGATCTGTAACACCTAAATTTGTTCTTTATCTGATAATTGAGTTTCATACATTCTTCATTGAAGAATTTTCTTTCAGGATGTCCTCTTACTTTTAGTTTCTTTAAGAATAGCAATGTGACAAAAGCTCGAGACGGCTGGATGAACATGATTCCCTGTTTAATGATATGCTGGCCAGGGAGCCTCAGCTGTCTGTGGTACCCTGCTTCTGTCCTTATCTTTGGTTCAGTGATTGTTTTTGTGTTCCAGAGTACTTATCTATATTTATTTCTTACTATCAGAAGTCTGAAAGTAAAATATTAAAAGCATGATTTCAGCAAGGTTTTTTATGCAATTATTTTTCTACTTCATACTTTTCCCAGGTCTGAATCTAAAGAACAGTAGTTCTTTCATGTCTTCTAATATTCAATTATAAGACTTTCTAACGTATACTCAAGAGCTTAAGTGACAATCCTTGCTGCAACCATTCAGAATATTCTGTTATGTTCTTGTTCTTAACTGGATTTTTAGCAATAATTAATAGAAATACCTTAAAAGCTTACATTTATAAATTTCCTTTGTCTGTTGTAAGATCCATGACCCAGGTATAAATGCAGACTCTGTCTGCTGAATAGCTCATTAGACATGCTCCACATGACATAATCTTTATTTTTTTTTCTTTATTAATGAAAATTTTTATTACTCATGTTAGTGGTTGGGTATTGTTTATATGTTCATCGTCCACATCTCAGTACACTTTTAATTAGCTTTGTTTCACAAGATACTGTGACAAATCCACTTATCACAAACTTGGAGGGAGCCTTGAAATATATCTTCTGTCAGTGCCATGTTCTTAACTGTGCTGGAAAACTCTCATGGTCAGACACTACCCCAGTTTGCAATCTTGATGTATTAGAGGTACTGTATGCCAACTTTGTTTACCTCCAAAATGAGTTAAAACCTTCTCTCCTTAAAACAATCTTGCACTTTACTATCATTAATTACATATATTATTTTGTTAAATGAAAAGTATGTACCAATAAATTGATGACGACTGCACCACAAGAGATATCTTTGTATTAGTTTAGCATATCAGCCTGATCAAAAAAATTGTATAAATAATTTACTTATTTTTTCCAAAATTTAATATTCTTTCAAAGAGGGACAGAAAATGCACCTTACAACTTGCATTACGCACTTATTTGCATGCAGAAATATTTAGGTGTTTGCCAATACCAATACCAATACCAATTTTCATATTGTTTATGAAAAATAGTGCCAAAATGACTGTAGTTCCCATAGGGCTACTTTCTGTTCATAAAATTCTTACATTGCTCATGTTACTATGGTGCCTCAAAATCCTTAAATCAAGGTAAAGAGTGCATTTATTTCCACCTGTAGCAACATTTGAATATTTGCTGTACTACAGAGGACAGGATCAGAGAAGTGTGCTTCATCCAGGGACTGTCTGGCAATGGTGATGTCCTGTTTCCATAATTTGGGCAGGGCTGCTGATAAAGCTGTTTGACTGTTGCATGCATTTCCTTTAATTGGTTGTAATTATGTCATTCCAAAGCTACGGAGGAAACGGATGACTCTCATTTATTCTGCTCTAATCATGTGTTCATTTACTGGAAATTATAAGACATTGCTTACAGCAAAGTATTCACTTTTGTCCTGCAAGTGTCATTTTGAGCTGCAATATATGTCGTTGGTCCATCTTTTTACTCTGTGGCTATAACTAAGCCAAGTAGGCTGACACCTTTACTTAACTGGCCACCAGTGTTTTAATGTGCATAGGTGCTGAGAAGAGTCTGTTTATATTTGACTTTGGAACAGATACAATGGCAGATTTTTTTAAGAATTGTATTATACATCTCAGATGCTTACTTGTGGAGGCTGCTTCCAAAATTTGTGTCAAATACTGGAAGACCGGAAAATCCCTTGGTACGTAGCTGCCTTGACACCTTTAAAAAAGTGATTATATTATGCATTTGAATAACGAAACAATTCTATAGTGCTTTCAAACTATTTGCTAAATAGCAATATTCATGATTTTTCAGTTATAAACAAATCGTTTTTCCAACAGCTGGAAATGTTTTCTAGCATATGGTGTATTTATGTGTATTGAGCTGTCTGGCGTGCAAAGTTGAGTTTCTCTTAAGTCTTTAGAAAGAAATGATAATTTACAAAACAGGAGGCTGATCTAAAATTTTAGCCTACAGTCAGCTGAGAATTATACTGTAATAAAAAGGGAAGTCATTATTAATAATTTTTGCTCAAAGTATCTGCATATTTCTAGTGTCACTGGGGTTTTCTTCCTGAAAACTGGTTCTTTCCTTGTAGCTGAGAGTGTCACTTGTGATTACATTCTCTTTTGTTGTGCTGTGTTCCTAAACTGTCAGTCCTCAGTGATGAAGGAGTTGCATATCTTTATTGATAATGAGACACAGATGGGACTTGCAGCCCCTAGATTATGTTTCAAGAGAGGACGCTGGAATTGCAGTTTTTGAGAAATCTGGAGAATTTCCTTTTCTTTTCCCCGTGCCAACATATTACCAATGCTCCACTTTGGTTCTCTGCACTGTCTATTCGTTGCACATCTGTTGTGTTCTGTCCAGGTAGTCAATGAACAGATTTACCAGGCTTGCTAGTCTTTTAACTCCATGAATACACTTCATTATTTCGCTTGCAGTAGGGAGAATTGTGTTCATTGTGTGCCATTAACAGAAAACTCCAGGGAGATCAGTCTGACTTTAGGAAACATGAGTCAGAACACTTGTTTTCTGAGCACTATTAAATGCATGTAGCTAGCAAATACAAGCTCTAGTATCTCTCTGGCTGTTTTTCACTTAGTCATAGAGGATCATAGACATCAGTGAATGGTTCTTTGCTTTATGTTTGAAGAATCCTTTCAGACTGCACCTTACAACATGAGATGTCAGCCTATTTTCTGCAATGCTCAGTCAACAGTTCTCTTACCTTCCCCAGAGGTATTGAGAAGAGTTTTATAGTTACAGGGGCCACAAGCACAAGTTCTCTTAGCATCTTTCCTTTGCTTTCCAGGACTCAAGACTGCCAAAAGCATATTGTGTCTACTTCAGTAATTGATATACATATTGAAAAGTTAAGAGGATGAGACACATCCTTACTGGAAGGTACAACTAAGTACAAGAGTTTAAGTTGTCTTGTCAACCCCAGTGACCCTTTTGCTGCTTTTCCACTGATGCTTTTTCTGTTGTCTCAAAGTGACTCCATGGTATGTCCAAGAGAAAACCTTCACCACAGCATTTCAAGAGAAACATGATCTTGAAATATCATCAAAGATACTGTTAATCTAGAATATTGATTAATTTAATCCATTCTTCAAAAATATTTTTTTTACATGATTATAATAAAAAAGCTGTAGTAAAAGGCAGTAATTGTGTTAATACTGGAGAGGTAGGAAGGGAGTAAAGATTCTTCAGTGACTTTTGAGATTTCTAATACAGCCAGAATAAGAAGTTTATCAAGTCATTATCAACTTTTCTTTACAATCAAAGGTGGAAAATTAATACTGCAATAGATTCACACAGGATGACCTGAAGCTGGGATCTTCCTGTGTTGCAGGGAAATGTCCCACCCCCTAAGTCTCAATCCCATTCCATTTATAGTTAGAAAATTATTCAAGTGAGGCTTCCCTAAGTCGAAGGTGCTTCACCAGAGAAGGCTGTGGGATGGTCCTGCAGCAGGCAAACCACATATTTTTTTTTTATTAATTTTCATAAAATTGCTTGAAATTTATAATTTCTTATGTGAATGATGAGAGATAGAAAAGCATGTCTGTAGGAAGGCACAGAAGCTACCTTCAAGAAGGGCCTAGTCTCCTTACTCACTGCTCTTCACAAAAATTTCAGGTTTTTCTTTTTTTGTATTTGGACTTTTTATTCCTTCTTTAATCTTCTCAATGCAGAATTTTTTTTTTAAATTAAATTATCATATTTTACTATAACAACAAAAACAATTATAATGAAAATGGTGCATATATATTTACCTGCACTCTGCTACTGTATATTTGTTTTATATTTCTGCTAGCCTATTGTAATGACTCACATCTGCCTACAAGCATAGCCTATAAATTACCAATCTTCCATTATCAGGCTTAAATATCAAAGCCAAGACAAAATATCTAATATGTGAAACTGACCAGAGATTCAATATTTACCAGGCATTCTGGAGTAGCAGGTATTGCAACAAAGATTATTATCATACCATGTTGGATAGTGGACAAAGATAGCTTCTTTGTAAAGAAGCTGTTGGTATTCCTCCTGTTTCCCACTGAGCTCTCAGCTTTTCAGAGGTTTAAGCAATCCTGGTTTAATCAAGTTTTGTGTTCACATCAAGCAGTTTTGAGAAGAGCTTTTCAGACTTTATAAAGTCAGCAGAAGGCATGAGGGAAGTTGAAAATAAGGAAAGAATTCCCATATACCATTTCAGTTCTCTTTGCTTTTCACAAGCACATGTAGATGCTACAAGTCAGCAAAACTGAGCAATTAGTGTGTAGCATTTTTTCTGAGAGTCTGTGTGTGAACTGGCTTTTAAAAGAACCATGTACAGCCGTCCTTCCATTGCTAGTCTTGATAGTACAAGTATTCTGCCTGAAGTTAAATGGAGACAAAAACTGTTTTCACCTCCTGAGGAAGGTTTTGCAACCTCTATTTCTATGTCTGTGTAGTTGTCCATACTCCAGATACTAAGGTCAAAGCTAATTCAGTTTGTGAAGCCTTCATTGTAAAAAAGGGCTGATGTTCCAAAGTAGGAAGATTTTTAACCCTACATAGAGGCACAATTGTGTATACCCATATGTCTTTACATATGTAGAATGTGAACAGATTCAGCAGTACATATTGTTGGCTATGCAGATACCAGTTTTTAGATCTATTTGTCATGTATATTTCAAAATCATACTTGTGAAATACTCTCTGTCTTGAAATATTTTTCTGGATATAAATCATCAAGTGATACTACTCCAAAATCAGTGACAGCTATTTTCATATTTTATCTTTTTTGTACTATAAAGGTTTTATTTCTATAGACACTTCCAAGTTTGTAGATTTATTTTAGGGTTATTATTTATTTTTATAGTTATTAGATTTTTGTCTGATAAGACAAGCTACAACTTTACTAACCAACCTTCTTGAGGAAAAACAAATTCTGTCCTATAGTTAGACTTTGTTTGATGTCTTTCTGCTTTTGTATGATATGAAAAATAAGTGATGATTTGAGTAGAGACCAAACATCTATCGGATGCAGAAACTCCTTTAACTCCATTTTTGTTTATTTAAGAACTGTGGTACATGACTAAAGAAACTTACATCTTCTAATTCATTTGAGAAAAATCATTCTTAGAAAATATATGTTGCATGAATAACTTGCAAAGAAAAAGGAGCTTTAAAATGTAGGAAATTAGAGGTGAATGTAAGAAATGGGCTCAAATATAGAAAATTCCATATTCTTTATAGTAGTAGCAATGTGTATTGAATTTTGGTGGGTTTTTTTGTTTTCTTTTTTTCCTTGCAAAGTACCAGGCAGATTTGGTCACTGTTTGGTAATATGAAAGAAGGATAAAGAACTACATAAGCATGTTACTGTTCTTTTAATTTTTAAACAGTTATTTTTTCAAGGCACAGTGTTATATATTCTTATACCTATTTCCTGTCATGATTTTTCCTTCTTTGCATTATCTATGTGGAGTTAGTGGTGTCAAAAACTGTCAGCTACTGTTTCATCTCAGTGTATTATTTTATGCCTGTATGATATGCCAGGCCTTTTATTGCTTTTTTTTTGTGATGTGTGAATGGACAAGAAGTATTATGAATACTATATAACTTGGTGCATGGAAATGGGCTTGCTTTTGCTCTCAACACAAAGAGACCATTGATAAAATTCTTTATTAAGATTACTACAAAAACTAAATCAAAATATGTCTGCCTAGTTTGTGTTACAATTGTCAGTCCCCATAAAAATAACTGACGAGTACCCTGCACAACTTCACCTCCCATTGATCTCTATTTAGACAGGAAGAAAACTTTTTTTCCAGGTTGAAATAATTACAATAAATAAGACAATTAATACTGTACACTGTGACAAGAACCTGCACTATTCTCTTTTAGATGACCAGCTGGAAACTGTATATTTCTTTAGTACATGCAGTGTGGATTTTAAGAGTAATTTATGGATCCTAGATAAAAATACCCTAAGCTTTTCTTTTATGGATTAATCTTTGTTATAAATGGTTTTCTAGGCAAGAAACATTGATTAGAAAATTAAAACTGCAGAGATTTTCTTGGATTTCTATTAGTGTGTTCAATAATATATTGTACTACAAAATTTCCTTTACTGAAGCACTTTATTAGTTAGATGAGAAAAGTCTTTATTTAGATGATAGCTGATTGTTTGATTAATGTGGGTTTTTTGAAAGCAGGTGAGGTCCTGTTGGCAGCTCATGGCTTGGATAGGGGCACTCTGCCCTGGGTTAGAATCTGTCTGGATGGCCAGGCTCAGAGAGTGAAGGTGGGTGAAGTAACATCCAGCTAGAGGCTGGGCAGCAGTGGTGTTCCCCATGGCTCAGTACAGGGGCGAGGCCTCTTTCATATCTTTATCAGGGATTTGGATGAAGGGTTTGAGTGTCCCCTGAGTAAGTTTTCAGATTACACAAGTGGGAGTGTTGATCTGCTGGAAGGTAGGAAGGATCTGCAGAGGGATCTGGACAGGCTGGATTGAAGGGCTAAGGCCAGTTATGTGAGAAGTGTGAAGTCAGAACAAGGTGAAGTGCTAAGTCAGAACAAGGTGAAGTGCTGGGTCAGAAGTTTGGGTCACAAGAACCCCAGCAGAGCTAAAGGCTTGAGAAAGAGGGACTGTAAAAATATTGATGGAAAAGAACCTGGGGATGATGGTCAACATGAACATGAGCAGTCATATGTCCAGGTGGCCAGGAAGGCCAGTGGCATCCTGGCCTGCATCAGCAATAGTGTGGCCAGCAGGACCAGAGCAGTGACTGTCCCCTGGTATTTGGTACAGGTGAGGCCACAGCTAGGGTGCTGTGTCTGGTTGTGGGGCCCTGGAAAGGAGGACATTGAGGTGCTGGAGAGTGTCCAGAGAAGGGCGATGGAGCTAGCGAAGAGTCTGGAGTACAAGACCTATGAGGAGCAGCTGCAGAAGGTAGAGTTGTCCCATCTGGAGCAAAGGATGCTCAGGGGAGACCTCACCAATCTCTACAACTGTCTGAAAGGAGGCTGTTGCCAGGTGGGAGTTGGTCTCTTCTCCCAGGCAATCAGTAACAGGACAGGAGGACAATCTCAGGCTGTGTGCCAGGAGAGGTTCCGTTTGGACATCAGGAAGGCTTTTGTCACTGGAGGGATGGTTAAGCATTGGAATGGGCTGCCCAGGGAGGTGGTGCAATCACCATATTAAATACCAGGTGTTCAAGAAATGACTGGATGAGGGGCTTAGTGACATGCTGGGGTTTTTTTTGGCAAGGTGTTGTTTGGTTGTGGTTGGGCTTGATGATCTTGAAGGCCTTTTCCAACCTTAATGATTTTATGATTCTATGAAATTAAAAGGAAAAAGAGTCCTATAAAATCAGAACTCCTTAACTATTCTGTGAAAAAACACATTTTAAAATTTTGGAGGTTATTCTGCTGAAAACCCAAAGAACCTTTATGCACAGAAAGTGGTTAGAAAACTTCACAGTACAAGTACTAATAACACTAACCATGGTATTTATCTTAGCTTTGTGTTAATCTGTCCCTGTCTAAACATTGGAGATCTTTGCATGTGAAGCACTGATCTGATGGATTTTGTCGAGGAAATATATAATTTACTAATGTTCCTATCCTAATTAAAAATTTGGTGGCATGACATTCCTGAGAATTTTACTCAAAGTAAGAAATTTACTCAAAGTATTTCAATATGTTTGTGTAATTTATACCGTATATATATAGAGAGAGAAAGTTATATATGAACACATGTATATAAAATACACAATTTCTCAAGGAATTATAAAGAATATAAAATAATTTTCTCTTGAAAGTCACATAAATGAAATTGATTCCTACAGCTTAGCATTCTCAAAATTAATATTATTTTTGAGAAGTCGGCTGACTCTTCTGACTCTTGCTTTTCTCTGTCTCTCTGCATCTATGGTCTTTGCTGAGGAGGAGTCATGCAATTAGGCCTGCAAAATTATTTCTGCTCCTGATGGGGATGGGAGAAGATGTAATGAATCAGAAATGTGCCTCCATTGTACTCCATTGCATATGTAAACAAATGAAGTGCATGTACTGATTTGTAATTATATCATGATAATATGACATGATTTCCTCAAGTGTAACCTGCACTAAGCCCCACAAAAAACTTATTTCAATCCACTAAATGTGACAGTGAAATGTATTGAGAGAAACTGCTATGTTTACTTATATATTGAAGAGTGGTAGTGTTATTTGAACACATATGATTTAAATGAGAGAAAATTTCCCTGGGGTCTGAACTGCATCTCTTAAGGTCAAAGGAGTAGCTTTCATCAAATAGTGGGAAGAGGGGCCACCTGAGTGTTAGGGGAAGATTTCCATGGAGAAGCTCCTTGTGACTTCCTGGGGCAGTTGTTTTTGGTTGGTTTGTTTTTGTTATCATATTTTGTCACAGTTTCTTGGTTTAGTGTAGCTTAAGCTTTTTTTTCTTGTTGTTGTAACAAATGTTCACTTTTAATCATTGCTCTGATAGAGCTCAGCATATCCTGTCTGTCTTTTCCCAACTCTAATGTGTTTCCTCCAAAAAGACCTTTTGTAGGGTCTGTGCAGATCCACCACTACATTGCTCTGCATTTGAAGACTGCAATTGGCAGGAGAGAGAAAGGTTTTTTCTTTTACTGGAAAACTATAGTTTCTCTAGTTTATGTGGGAGAGCAAATAGTTAATCTTAAAAGATAAAGACTGGTCAGAGAACAGAAACAACAGTTTTCTCTGAGACTGAGATATTCTAGATGTGACAAAACAAAAAAATCATCCACTTGTAAACAACCACCTGCTAAATCAATTTATATCAGTTAGCTTCTGAATATACCAAATTAATGAGAAACTATAATTTATTGAGGTTTTGTACTCCATTGCAACTCAGGACATTAAAATTGCATTTTCTTGAAAGGGATGGAAAAGGAACATTTTCTCTCCCTGCCTCAAAAAAATGTATTGTCAGAGCTTTTTGAGTCTTGCCAGCTACATTTCCTTCCTGCAACTTTTGTGTTCCATCTCATTTTGGGTGCATTATTTATCTAACTTGCCTGTTATCTAGTTTATTTGTGTTATTTTCAACAGCTAGAAGGCCAAATTGAGAAGGTTAAACTACTAGTTTAAGATGCAGGAGGAAAGCAATCATAGCTGCAAATGATGGCTGCAATAAATAGAAAGATTCATTCAACTAAATCCTTTCTTTATAGCTTACAGGGTAGACTGAGGCTGTTTTAATGGTATGGAATAAGAGCACAATTTTGTTAGCAGTATTTTTATTTGATTGCTGTGTATATTCTCTAAGAATCTCAAGATTCTGTGAAAAAAACCCTTTTTATCTCTTTGAGCAAAATCAGTTTGGGTTTTGTGCTGAGTCTAGAAATGATGAGGTAACATTTGTGTATCTAAAATTTATGTTGTTTCTGTTTGCTTCTGAGATGGCATTTTTTTTTGATGATCTTGAAGGCCTTTTCCAACCTTATGCAAATCCTCTTTTCAGATAAAAAAACTTAGTCTGAAAAATATAGTCTGGCAGGGAAATAGAAATTAATGACAAATTATTTATTGCTCTGCTGTAAGGAAGTTTGTTTTGAATTTGAATTATTTAATTGAAAATCTATATTTTAAGTGGATATGTGAGAATATTCCTCTGGAGTTTTCAAGAAGGTTACATATATATTTATATATGTATATATATATATGTGACTTCATTATTAAATAAAAAAAAGAAAATTTGAGGGGGCTAAACTCTTGAAATATAGAGTAAATAGATGAGGAAAAACATGGGGTAGACCACTAAATTAATTAATAGCACACTATAAAATAATAAAGTATTGTGCCTCAGTTAGACTACCATTATATTTTGACAGAAAGAATTTCTGCAGTCTTTAGAGGCTATTTTTTTTTTTCCTCTGGCTTATGAAAAAGCATTATTCCTGATACTTTCAATGTACTTGGGCTATGAAGAGTTACTGTGGGAAGACTCACACTCAGAGTGGGATTTGCTCCATGTCTGAAAATATTATGGATATCTGTGCAGGAATTCCATTCCAGTCTTTCAAGAAGTAACTTTTTTCTGCCATAGAAAAGTTTCCAAGGTCATATTGCTAACAATGACATGGTGATCTTTAAAGAAAGACATTTTCAGTACAGTAAAACTTGCTGGAAAGCCTTTGAACTTGAAATGCACTCTAAGAACAAGGGCTTCTCAGTAATATGAAGACTTCTGAGTAGTAGGTGGAAAATTGCATTAAAAAAAAAAA
>VZRH01007327.1:276658-360107 GCA_013397555.1 Urocynchramus pylzowi | reverse complement strand
AAAAAAAAAAAAAAGTTGTACAATATAAAAAAATAATAGCGAAACTTGTTCAAAGATGGCAGTTTGGAGCCAGGTTTTCCCTGAAATGAAAATCAATTGACCTGTTTCAAATGTTACAAAAATTATGAGTTCAAAGCTCTGACTCAAAAATGTGCCCAGCCTTGTCCTCCTGTATCCCATGTGTCTAAAATTGGAGCCTGATTTTCTGTGTAAAATAAGAGAAGAGGAAATCTTCCTATAGTAATGGACAAGGAAGAGGATGTCAAGAAGCCTTTGAGCCATGTTTTTCCTGATGCATTTTCTGGAGGGTCATTCTTAAAAAACATATCTGTTTCATGTTGAAAGCCAGAGTCTGTTCCCTTTAAATCTGTTTGGTTAATAGATGGAACAGAACAGACCAGCTTTAATTCTAATCCTACAGGTTATATGCCAGTTCTGTTTTGGATTTGTTTTTCTTCCCCTATTTGTCTTCCTCTGTAGCATAAAAGCTGTCTGTGCATAGGGGTTGAACCCCTCTTTATTATTAGGTAGATTATAACCCACAATGTGCAAGAACATTTCTAAGTTTAAGAAATGATGACCTAAATATTTAAGACTTGCAGAGGATAAAGGATTCATTCTGGAACAATGAGCACCATTTCATATTCTTCTTTTAAGTGTGAACAGTTATATCTCAGAAACAGAATATATTAACTTTTTTTTTTTAATCTTCATTTTTCCTTTTTTTTTTTTTTTAAGCTAAATGAAAAACTGTGCTTCACAGTGATAACAGGAAATTCACAGTTCACAATGCTTTTCATAGTCATTGCAGGTGAAATTTGCTATTGTGCAGAGAACTAGCACAAGATCCAAGGATTCCTTAAATGTTGCCTGAAAGCATTGTGTTCTGGCCTGGTTATGCCTCCTACATTTTGCTGTGTCTTTAGTGCATCACAGAAAATGTGAGTGGCCTTACTGCTGTTCTTGTCTCAGGATTAAAATCAGGTCAGGACTGGAGGTAAAGGAGCCCAACAGCTGCTGTTGCAGAGTTGTGCTTCAATCAAAATCAGTGTTCAGCTGCTTGAGGTGCCATGAAGTTTTTGGCAGCTGTGGCAAAGAGTTCTTACAAGCTACTGTAGTGAAATATTGCAGAAACATCTTGTTTTCTGGTATGCTGGATAAAAGACAAAGGAGAGAGGCAAGTGGGAAGGCTTTTCCAGAAAGAATTGGGATTGGAGAACTGCAAGATTGTATGAGACACATAGGCTAGACAGAACAAGTGGTGGCACTGAATGGAACACATCACATTTTATAGGCCTTTAACAATACCACCTTTGAAAGCAGTAAATCCATCTGCTGAATTCATTGAAGTGACAGAAATAGTCTAAACTCATCTGTACTTTCTGGTTTATAGAGAAAACACATCTTGCTTTTGAAAAACACATATAATAATCCCAAGGCATTATTATACTAAATAAAAAAATTATTTGAACACATTTTTTCCTAGCTGTTTTACCACAATCCTTAGTCCTCACTTCAGTCTCAGATGTTAAAAAATTTGGCAATAATTTTGAAATAAATCAATTACACAACAAAAGGAAAAGTGGTGGTAAACTTCTTTTATGCAAACAGAATGATGATTTATAAGAATTATTTTTTTAAATAATAATGAAATCTGTCATATGAACACCGATAGGTCATGAAGAACTAGGGCTTGTCCTTCCTGAAGTTTGGTGGGCAGACAGACATAACATCAGTCTTGCAGAAGGCCAATGGTATGCACATAATGGCTTTTTCGTTAAAGGTGTTCCAGATTTTAGGACAAGGCAGCAGTTGTGATTATATAGAGTTTCAACTCCTAACAGTAAAGAAATAAAATTGCTGGAGAAAGTAGGACTCAAAATGTAAGCCCATTCTGACTTTCTCCTCTCCATCTCAACACAACCTTTTTTTTTTCTCAGCCATTTGGTTCATCTATTGCCTATGTGCTCTTCCTGAAGTTCACTAATGTGTTCTGCAATTACCTGATGCCTTAGGGTTCTTCTGGGTACTCAGGAGACTTTTCTGTAAGGCCATCTATGAAGTCCATACATGGTCTCCCAAAGTCTCCCATGTAAACTGTGCTATTGTATTTGAACAGTGAATTTATCATATCCACTATTCTGGACATATATAATTGTCCAGATTAGATAACATAGTCTCTATTTACCTCAGTTGCTAAGGAAGAAGTTACTGCAGAGTTGGAACAGAGAAAACTCCACGTGCACTAAGCCTACAGCTCCATCTGAAATGCACTCTGCATTGCTGTGCTGGGTGCCTGGCGCTGGAACTGTTCACCATTTCCTCTACCTTCCTTCTCCTGGATGTGTTCTGCAACCATGTCATGCTTACAGGATATACGTAGAATAGATATGGGTTCTTCCAAAGAATTTTGGCTGTTGGCAATGGAATGCTGGGTTTAATTCTAATTGGATTTGTAGGCCTGATACTTTTCTCCCTTGTCCATGCTGATCTCATTCATTTCCACTGTGGGAAATCCTACCTTAAACTTAGCTACCAGGAGAAAGAAGTTTTAACCTTTAGTTGGTCAAGTACTTAACTGTTATTCCTGCTTTTTTTTTCCCTGACTCTTTCTTGACCTTGTCATACCTAAATGTTTTGCTCCAGTGGTGGTCCCAAGAAGATACATGTGGAATTTCCTTTTCCCAGCCTGAGCAACACAGCTTGGCTTAACGTATAAAAACTGTTGCACAGCAGTGTTCTAATCCAATGGTTTATTCAGCTGCATATCCACTCTGTCACCTATAGACTTGTTTCTTTTGCTGCCAGAATTATGCTGATATCTGCTTCAGTTTGTTCAGACAAAAGAAAAGCACGCCATCAAAACCAGGTATAGTGGTCACATGGATGTTTATACATTGGTTATTATTTTATTTTAAAATTTGCCATTTCTCCATAAATATAGTTTGCTTGCAAATAGTTTATTTCTAGGGTTTAGTTTAAGATTTCCTCATATTATTCCTTAACTGTAATAGCTTCTCTTTTGATTGGAACCCAATGTTGTTATTAATGAATTTATCTTTGCAAGGATTATTAAGCAAAATATGAACTGGAAGCTCATTTATTTAATTTCTTCCTCCCTCCACTTCTTTCAGTATTTGTTTTTCCTATCTAACTTTCTTTTCCAGCAGCTAAATAAACATAATATGATAAACCAGCCCTCTGAGCTACATAAACCACTCTACCCTCTTTGTTCTCCTTGTTGTGTGGTGTCCCACTTTTGCAGAAAAATTGCTAGAGCACAAAACCAAAACTGCCAAACTGATTGTTATCTTTTTTGTCTGGTCATTCTGGGTGGCACTTAACATCTTTGTGCATCATTCATGGTCACTGGAGAGCACTGAAGCAGAGCTGTTGACTTTTCTGGCAGATTATTAAGCTTCCTCCCAACAATTAAAAAAATTAGAATCAGATTTTTCATGAAAACACAGTTTTACATGCAGGTGTCAATTTGTTAAAAAATTTTTCTTCTGTCAAGCACTCTTTTGTAAGGTGTGAAACTGTAACAACTGCCTGAGATTTGTAAATCTAACACCTTGAAATACAATCTGATTTGAAAATGGAAATTATTACATAAATATTTCTGTCTTTGTTCAGTCCTGTCCTGCCCTGACTTGTGTCTCTTTGCATTAAGGGTTGTTGACAAGAAAAAATAGGGTCTAATGGAAATTAGAACTGACTACTGCTTTTCATTCTATTTAGTTGCTATAAATGTGCCTTCTGCTGTTTCTTTTGAAATTGTTCTTCCTGAAAAAGAGAAATTATTTCGTTTGTAGACAAAAGAACTATATAATTATGATTAAATAATAATTAGTATCAGAAATTAATGATCATATGCAAATCTCTAATACAGTACCTTGCATTAAAAGCTACATAATTGATCTAAGAAACACGTTTCATTCTGCTTGCAAAGCTGTATTAAAAAAGACCTAATCCAAATAATGGGTTGTATCAAAATAGAAAAAAAATACATGAGGCAAGACTGCCAAATTATTTATCTTTCATTAAGGGAGAAAATCACACATAATTATCTATGCTATATGAGCACATTTGCAGCAAGTAGGCATGGAATTGAACAACAATAACCATAAAAAATGCAACCCACAACAAAGCTGAATCTAACTAGCTATTATGAAGTAAATGCTAGAAGAGGGAAAACTGAACAAGGAGAATATTCACTAAATTGTACTACATTCTCCATAGTCAGAAAGGACTACTCATCATTTCAAAGTACAGAAGCAAAATTATATGCTTGGAACTTATTCAGTGAGTGGTTATCATGGATATCTTCATAGCTTTCCCATAAACAAATAACAATAGAGCTCCTTTTTAAATTAAAGGATGTTGATGCTTCGAAATTAAGTAGGGCTGTGATGCTTTGTGGTTTTATTCAGACATTTTGGAAAGACTAAATAGTAAGCACAGAAGGAAAATACGAGCTCTGAATTTGCATTTCAAAACATCCTTTGCGTTTTGTTCCTACTAAAATCTGTTCAGTAGCTGACACATCTGAGCAGCATGAGGTGATATAGTATCATTTCTGGGCTTACAAAACTGTAATCAGGAATACAGCCACCTTAAGAACTGTCCATTACCTGTGATCAGTATATGAGAATTTCATTTTCTACACCATTACCAGTTCATTGGCAGCTATAAATATATAAAAAGCAAGATGTGTTTTGAACAGTTTCAGTAAAAGACAAATTACAAGGTTTTATATCCTTCTAGAGGGAGTACATGTTGTAGCATATAATAGTAGGATAAGCCCCTCAGTCTGAACACTTTACAGACCAGAATGCTCGTTCCATTAGCTTAATATTTTAATATGTCTCTGCACTTCAAGGTGAGATTGCAGAAATTGTTTCATTCCATTGGTATATCAAACAATAACATGAAAAACATTCATTGTTATTATCCTGATGGAAATTGTAATAAGCACTTCTGGAGTTCTGAACCAAAAGACCAGAAATTTAGAATAATTTAGTGAGGTATTTCATCTCGATGAAAACCAAATAAACTTTAAAAGTTTCTTTTAAAAGTTTCTTTCTATCTTTGAAGTTTAAGAGAATTATAAAATTGTCAGCAGAATAAAACTCTATAAAATTTAGTGGTGCCTCTTCCTTACAATGGTTTAGCATTTCTTAATATTCCCATTCCATCTGGGAATGGTATTTTCTCCAGTTGATAATCTGGTCTTATTTTCTTTGTTGGGCAGATCCTCATTGAAATAATGCATTTTACTCATCACTTCTTTGATGGTGACTGAACATCTAAGATGAGGCTGAAAAAAAATTCTGTATTTTTATTTGCTTGTATTTCTTGTTGTTTCATTGTTACTTACTGAATGTTCTTAATTTTATATTAGGGTTGATTGCATCCTGGGTGCATAAAAATCAGTTTGCTGGAACCAAGTCCTTTCTTCAAGCAAAACCTGGCAGAAATATTTAAAATATCTTGTATTGACATTTTGAAAGTTCTGCTGATGTAGTAGATTTTAATTATAGACCAAAACCTGCTTCATATTTTTGGAATTGCTTTGTAATATGAAAAAAAAAAAAAAGCCTTTAATTGTTCTTCACATGGCATTCTCCTCACAATTAACCAGTACTGAAAAACTGTACATTTCTGGGGTCAACCTATCTTAAATATATATATATGGTTTTTTTGCCACTAAGTTTTTAGAAGTGACCTCTCTAATGCTCTAGGTACTCAACTTATATATATAGTAGCTCAGAATGAAATGAACTAGAAATAATGAAGATATTTAAAATTATCAAATATATGAGTAATATTGCTAAATTTGGAAGCTTTCAAGAGTGTGAGCCATTCCTAACAATTTGTACACAGCTGAAAGTATTCATGTCAGCTCTCCTGCAGCCAGTAGGGATTCAAAAAGATGGTTTGCAGGGAAGAGATAACCCCTGGGAAAGACAAAAAAGGTGATTTTACGTTGCTATGGCTTGGATTATTGTATGATTCACCATCATATTCCCTTGACAACTGCAGCACATACAATGAGGGTTATGCATAGCTTGTGTCACTGCAGCTGTGCTCTAAGAAGACTTTCCAGAGTAGTGGTGTAGGCTTGTTTCTGCTTGCTTATTTGTCACAGTTTCTGTTTTGGATTCTCCTAAATCTTTGTTCTTTGGATTTGGTCACTCTGGGTGAAATCCTGCAGACTAAACCCACACGTAGCTGACTTTGCTGAGGATTTGAACATGAAGATCAAATTTGTGACTCCATGTGTTAATTTTCAGTCTAGCTTCAGTCATTTCCCTGAAGAGAGCTGATGAGGGTGCAACTAATAGTGAAATCTTGGTCTACACAGCAGAACTGTTTCTACAATCCTTCAAGCTTCTACTTGTATGAGGAAATATTTGAAATTTGTATCATGCTTGTAGCTGAAGAATAATTTCTTTATTTTTATTTTCTTTAATATATTACCAAATTTATGTATTATTACCTATTTATAGAAATGCATTAAATGCCACAAATCTTTATCAAAAATCAAAATAAAATCTATTAGTCTTGGCTTCTTCCTTTCTCTGACAGGAAACTTCAAAGACAATTTCTAGCTGGCAGTCTATGGAAAGAGAAGTGGAAAATCTTAAATAATGTTCTCCATCTGTCTTCACAGTCCAGATTTTGGACAGGCCTTCCTTATCAGTGGTATTTAGATATAATTTCTACAAATTCTGCTGCTTTTTTTCAACACACCTGTCCTAAGTTACTGCATGAATGGTCTTGTGTCTTGCTCAGAAGGTAAACTGTATTCCCTTAGTTTTGTTCCTCTGTAAGGAAAGACAATCTATACACTGTGTATGGAGTGCTTTGTACAAGCAGGCTCCTTGGAGAATACAGACAAACAGACTGTAAAATCTTTTATAGCTGCTGATGGTATATCTACATATGAAGTAAGGTTAAGGTATGGGGGTAAGGATAAGAAGGCAAGAGATGAACAAATGTGTGTTGCTTTGGGTAAATCTTGGCACATCTGTCAGTCTGCAGAACCCAGCAAAGTGAGCTAGCTTTTAAAGTGCTTGCTATTGTGGCTTAGTTCTAATTCCCTTATTCAAACGTGAGGATTTTTTACTTCTGAGGATGCAGTGGAGGATCTCTAACACAAAACCAGAGAAATAGGTTCTTTCATGTGACTGCTTCACTTCAAATCCACCAGTAAAGCTGTCTTTCAGCCAGTGCTCTCAGAGAACAAATTGTCTTGGGCTTGTACAAATACACACAGAGTTCGAAGCAGTTCTGGTGTTAATATGAACCATTTGGAGAAGTTCTTATCAAAACAAAGCTGATAATTATCTCCCCAGAAGAAGCTGACTAAGGTAGAATGCTATCTCTTTGCAATTGCTTGTATTCTAGGCAGGGGTAGGGGGGTAGGATGAATTGCTGGGTTGGACAGTCAGACCTTAGTCTGAAAATCAGTTTTTCAGCTCAAAATTTTATGATTTTAATATACTTCATCCAGGTTTAACATGGTTTGTAATATTTGATTTATGTAAAGAAATATATTTTTTACATCTTAAGCTAAAGAGTATTTGGAAATTAATGCTCATTGTGGTTTTAAAGTTCTTTCTGGAATTGGTAATAGAGTGATGTTTTATTCCCCAAATTTAACATAAGATGTGGAGCCCTTTTCTAATTCAGCATATAAAATGATGTAAGTAGGACCAATCAATCCAGATAAGGCTCTTTGCATTCTTTTGAGTAAAGATGTACTGATGTGTGAAACTGCTAATTACTACATGATGTAATTCCAAGAGACTGGTTGACCTTGAATTTGGAGTGTCCCTTCTCCATGCAGTGTGTACTAGGGGGACAGACTGATTCTTTAGGTTTTAGTTAATTAAGTAGTCAAATTGTTTTTAAGTGGCCACTGAAATGAATTGAACAAGGAAACCCCTTCTGACCCTCTTCCATATGCCAAAACACTCAAAAACACATTCTGGAAGGGGTAAATCCCACCTTATTCTCTTTACTGCCATTGCCTCAGGGGAAAAAGGTTGTGAAGCAGGACTGCTTGCTTTCGCTCACCTGTCCTGGATTCCAAGCATTGGGATAGGCTGCTGTTGGTCAGCATTAATTCAAGATACCATATTACCAATTTTTGAGTATGAAAATATATATATAAAAGATTATTGTTGCATCAGTAATGACAATTAATAATTTAAAAATATATCTTTTGAAAAAGAAAAGATAGTTCACAAATATGTTAAAGTACAAAATTAAAGCTTAACTTCACTAGCTAGTTCAGGAAGCAGTGATAGGACCTTTGTATTATTGCTATAAAGTATCCTCTAGTAACACTGCAAACATGAGACTTTTTAAATATTAATTTTTGCAAGAAGCAAGAGACACTCATGTTCTTCCAGACTACCTTTTCATTGGAGTAGCTGAAGAACAAGCTAACCACTTGCAAGTGATGGCTTCTGAGAGAGTGTTTAGAAACTTGAGAATATGTATAGCAGTCACAAGTAGCTGACAGAAGGTCAAATCATCTGCATCAAGGTAATACTCCTATAAATTAGGACATAGGTAGATTAAGAAGCACAGAATGTGTTAAATACACAACAGAATAAAACCTAAAAATTAACACTTGCTGACATTATGTCTCTGTCTACAACATGCAGTCCAGACAGTAGGACCAACTTGTTTGCCAGAAATTTTTGCAAAGACCCTCTTGGCCTTTTTGATCCTGAAAAGGATAAATTAACCATCTGTTAGGGTTTTCTTACATCTGAAATACCACACTCTAATGTAATGTTGTCCAAGTGGGTGCAGGTTCTGACGACAGAGTTGTCCAGGGCTAGAATATGAATTCACATATCATTAGTGATTATACACATCACTAATGAAAAGTAGACTAACAGAGGTGTAATCTTCTTGTAAATCTTTACAAGGTGTACCTAAAGCAGAGAAATTACTAGAAGCCATGCTTTGGTCCTGACTTTGTGGGTTTACTGTGTGTCTCTGTGTCGCAGTTTACTGTAAGGGAAAAAAAAAATCTCTCCACAGATAAAAAAACATCTGTTCTTCAGTTAATAAAAACCTAAAAATTTGCACTTTCACTCAATTAAAAATAATGTAATTTTTGGAAATAATTTAAGGAAATTTAAGGTAATTTAAGGAAAATAATTCCACACTCAAATGAAACTTTTCATAACAAAGAATATATAGATTTAGGTTGTTTAATAAATTTCCCTTAAAATACAAATTTTGGTGACAACAACAGAATATCCAGGATGTCAATGTTTTCCTTATATTTGCAGTATCTATATCTCTGTCCCTTGAACATATAAGTCCAGCCTTGACTTCATTACAAAATTATTATATGAGGCACTGTTAAAAGTAAAACAACTTCCAAACAACCCCAGAGTGCAAGGTCTTCATCTGCCCTCTTCTCCATTTCTGAGAAACAAGGATACCAAAGGATACTTGAAAATTTTAAAGCTTAGCTACTTGTTTGGATACTATTAAAGTACTGAAAGGGTTAACCATGTAACTAGAGATGTGTATGAGTATTCATGTTGATAGCAAACACCTTATTTTGTCCAGGGTTGCAGAGACTGCAGAGGTACATAGCCCCAGGAGGCTGAGCTGAGGTGTTGAAGTGGCCTCCAAGTTAAGAATGGAAGGACTCTGTAGTCCCTAAAGCAAGTGCTCCCTGAAAAAAAGCACTAGAAGCACTAGAAACACTAGAAAGTGTACCAATCAACACTCTGGGTCCCCAGATGATCTGGATATGGTAAGGAAGATCTCTCCATAGAATTCCCTAAGAACCATGACGGATTCACTTTGCAAGGCACTCATCTGCAATTTTTTGACTTCACATTTTTCTGTGTTACAGTCAACTTTCTTCAGGCAGTACTGAAACATCAGCTTTGATTTTGGTATGTTTGAGAACAACAGAAGTTTACCAGAAGGCCTAAAGCTCAGAAGATCCTTCACCATAGGTCTGATATCACAGAGGCCATCTAGGCTCAGTAAAAAATAAATATGAATATTATGATACAGCCCCTAAGGATATATATATACCCAAACTATTGCAAAATTCTCTCTCTATAGGGGAATTTTTGATATTTCTCAACAATAAAGTTGATTTGGACTTTGCTGTAACAAGAGCCAACAAGTGTGAAGATGTCCTGTGGATACCAACATATTCTGTCACCCTTAGCTTTGCAGGGGTGTATTTTGAGTCTGTTGTGATGCTGTTTGTTTTCATTAAAGTAAACTGGAAATTAGTAATGCACAAGGCTAACTAAGGATAACTATAAATCCTCATAGTACTAAATGTTTCCACTTTATATATTTTAACTTTTTCAGCTGTCAGCATTTCAAAATTCCAGGGGAAAAAAATCATGTTAAAACCATTTGATAATGAACAAATTCTTAAGTCTAATGTTCTCTCTCACTACTCTTGCGTTTGCAAGAATTTTACCCATTTATAGGCTTTGCTTTATTAAATGAAAAAAACATAACCTTTTCAAAATCTCTTCCAATCATCTCCCTTCAGAATAAAGGAATCACCAAACACATCTGGTCTGACATACCAGATTTCAATTTAATGTCATTCAAATGGAGATAAGTGCTGTAAACAGAAGTGTTTAGAGCAAAAATACAAATTCAGCTTTCCTATACATACATCTGCTTCTGTCTATAAAACCTGGAACAAATAATTAATTATATCCCTTGACTATTCGGAAGTGCCACCTTTATTTGAAATAGATTTAACTTTACTGAGAATAAACACTTTTGAAGTTAGAGACTAATTTAGAACTTGACCCCCCTTCCTTTTTATACATCCCTTTAAAGTGACATTGCAGCTGAAGCACCCTTAATCGAGCAGGGGTTGACTATGACATTGTTTCTGTCATTTGCTGATGCTTCAGCTTTTGATGGGGTATTAAAGATATTAACAGAGAAAAACCCCCTCACATGTAGCATGGAATTTTATAGTAAAAATGTGTAATTCCTCTTGGTTGGACAATTTGAAAATTATTTAAATATGTTCAGGAACACCAGAAAACTTTAACAACTTCAATGCTTTCCTTGGAAGTTTATGGATTATATTTCATAGATCAGTGATCTTGTTGGGGTGTCTTTTTATGTTTCTGTAGAAAAGTACTGAATGCAGGCTTTTTACTGTCTCTAGCTTCTTTCCATTCAGTCAATGAAAAATGTGTATGAAGTTCTATTTGGTCTGACTGACATAACTTTCTTCACCAATGATTAGTGGTAACTAATTATCTTAGGTTAGTTGGAAAGGAATATGGTTGGAAATTTGACATATTGTATAATAAATTTCATGTTGTATCTCTTGTTTTCTGGGATCAGTTTACCTTACAATTCTTAATAAAGGAAAATACAAAATTGCAAAAGGTATTCAAACTCAAGGTTTTAGATTTTACTTCTTCCTGAAATTTAGTGCAGGTTAGTGTGATGCAGTGTCTCCTGGTTTTACAGTCCTGGTTTCCCTGACTCATAGTCAGGCTCAGGCTGCAAAAAACCTGAGATTACACAGTACATGTGTGTATGTTTGTGTGGAAGTGAGCAGTCTATCATGAACTCAGCTAGTATTTAAAGCTAGTTTTATTACTTGTCAAGTAAGACTTTCCTGACACAGACATTTCAAATTACCACAAACAGGCATTTTTAAGAACAAGTTAGCACAATTATTTTAGTTCTTTTCTCACATCAGCTTCTTCACAGAGTCTAATAATGGTAGAGTTTGATTCACCTTTCTTGTGGTGGTTTAACTGTGCATGTAGGATTATCTTTGACAGATGATTGGTGTAATGAAAAAAAAATCTAATCATTGAAGTGAATGGGAGTTTTTAATTTTTTAATTTAGTGAATGAACTTTCCTGGTTTTTTCCTGGGTTTAGAACACAAAAATATGTTAATTTTGGTCAGAAACACAGCAGTATTTCCTGTGAACAGGAACAAGTGATCTCACAAATTCTAACATCTTGTCTAGACCCATGTTTAGATTTCACAGCATTCCCACTTAGACATTGCACCTCCATATAATGTCTGAAATTACTACATTTGAACTAGAATTTTGAAGAAATCAATGTGAAAAATGAAGTGTACAGAAATGTTTGAAAATATACACTGCTTTTCAAAATTTCTTATGTTCTGCATTTGTTAAATATCCTCCATTAGAATTTTGTCTCTAAAGCAGCTTCGTGTAAGTAATCACATTGGAAAGTCTTTTTGATTTTTAACAGTCTGCAAGGCATACAACCTTTTTTTTTTCTTCAGAAAAAAGATGAAGTTGTGTTACTAAGATGTCTTCAAACATTTCAAGGAGTGGTGCTGAGAGCTGCAATGCCAGCTCAGTCAAATCTCTGATATTTGCTGTTATCTCCATCCATGTTTACAGCAGCTGACATATGAAAAGCCTGGGAATAATTTGAGTTTGCAGGCTATGAAACAAGCCCATTTTGGATCTGAATCTGGCTGTCAAATCACTTTGTTGGGTTAATCTGACACAAAATGAAAGCACACAAATGAAAGCAACTTTTGGCAAGCCTGAAAAGATGGGCACACATCTGCAAGGCGAGTGATTAGCTTAGTGGTGTCCTTTCAAAAATCACCTAGGAGCCCCTTCCCCCACTCATACAGAGAGTAGTCCTTTTTGTTCTTCAAATGTTTATTTATAGGATTATAATAGGGAAACGGTGGAGAGAAGGCTTGGGACTTTGATGATAGTGGAAGTCTGTACACCCCAAAGGTGGTAAAGCAGATAAGCATTATAGGATTAAATGGGCATGACAAATTTGTGTTTCAATTGGGGACACCATTTCAGGCAGAGATTTTCCTTTGGCTGCAAAGTAGAAGATTTAACTAATATATTCTGCAAAGGAAAAAATCAGCAAAGGTGGGAGGTTTTCACTGACAAATGATTGATTGCCTTTGGAAAACAAAGGAAGGAATGGTATGCCAGGGGGTGGTACTGCTCCTCTGTGAATGCCTGGCAGTCTGGTCTTATGTCTCACACTGTTGTTTACTTTTACACAGTGCCTCTCAGGCCAGGATGTGCAGAACACTGTATATCAAACAGATGAATGTGTATTTTGGAGGTTAGAAGAGGATTAGATACGAAATTCCTTTCTAGCAGTAAAATGTGCTTTCTCAATATCTTGCTTAGTGTTTGAAAAATCTTGCTTAGTGTTTGAAAAAAGCTGAGAAAGCAGAAAAGGAGGAGGAAGGGCAGGTGCAAACACATTAAAGGTTATAAAGAAGACCATGAAATTCAAAAAATTAAGAGTGAAAAGATCATATTGGTAACCTCAGTTATTCTAAAAGATTAATCTTTCATTTCATGGTGGCTATGGATTCCCACAGGTGTGGTAAATGTTTTGCCCTAAACAAAAACCAGCATCCTACTCCTGAGTTATGTGCATCAAACATCAACCTTGCTGTGACATTGGTTCCATGCCACACCTATTGCAGCAGGGAGCTGCTGAACCAGAGCAGAGTTTGTGAACAAACTTGCCTGTGTCTGATAAGGTGAACTATTGCACCAAAGGTATGATCATCTTTTGGGAAAACAGAACATATCAGAAATTCCCTGTGCTTTATGTCCTCCATTTCCAGTGCCTGCTAAGAAAGAATGCAGATATTATGGGCTGCAGCAATGGTAAATTAATTCAGTGGACAGTATACACTGGGTGGGGACTTACCTTGCCTGCCTTACTGCTGAGTTGAGTTTGGCTGGTTGTCCTTCAGTGTAATAGGCGACACAACAGGAAAAAGCAAAACAGCACAGTAGGTGTTCTGTACACCCTGAGGATGCCTGTTCAGCTTCTTGGAAATAAGGACAGAAAACTTCCCACATTTGCTCTCCCAAACTCTGGTTTTACAGCAGAAGAAAACTTTTATTTTACCTCCTAAACAGATATGCTGTTAGCCACAAAGAAAAAAACAAAACCTAAAAAATTAAACTAAAACTAAACTAAACTAAAAAACCCAAAACCAACCCACAAACAACCAACCAAACCAAAAAAAAGAAAAAAAGGGTGGGGGAAAGTGCTTAAATCAAAAAAAAAAAAAAAAACCAAACCCAAAAGCCACTGAATTAATTTTAGTTAGATTTGTGGCAAGCCCAAGTGAAACTAAAAGTTAAAAATTACAGTAGCAAGCAGGCTTTTCTGTCTTACTCATAAATAGACCTCATTATATTTTGTTCCATGTTGAACAAAACATTTCATGTTAATATTAAATTCTACAATTATTTTCTAGACCTTCAGTTATTAGGGGTAGTGGGAAAAGAAAATAGATTTAGCAAGGTTTGTTTTGATTGCTCACAAGTGTATGTAAGAATCAGATGAACTTTTATTTCAGCAGATTCAGTCATTACAGCACATTACCTCACCACACTATTACCATTGCAAGCCTTCCTCATTCTCTGGTTTATGTGGCACACCATCAATTTACTTACTAAGACATAGTGCAGCTCCAGATTCACTTGGAGATGGATGAAGATGGATGAAGATGGATTCCCAGTACACTGGATATGCTGAAACCATGATCAGTATAAGGCAATAACAGCCTGTCCATTGTTACACAGGTTACAGCACAAAACCATACCTAAAACATTAAAAAGAAAAGAATATAACACACCAGATAGTAGAAAACACTCAAAATAATTGGACAGGGGTATTTCAGGAGAGGCAAGCTATTTTTTTAATCGGCTGTTCCTTCAGATGTTTTTCTGCTTGCTTTTCTTTGTTCACTGCACTGGGTGTCTTGCTCTCGCTGTCTCCTGTTTCATTTCACTTGCTTTTACTGGGTGAAATGGGGTGGGGAAAGAAATGAGGATAAAATAAGTGGTTTTTGCTTTCCATGAGCATTGCTTAAGGTCTTGGCAGGGGGTCTTACTTGCTTTCTGCAGAGTTTTTAAGCTTCTCCTAACATTATCCTCTAAAGAGGAAGTGTCTGCAAAAACTATTACAGACAACAACAAGGGAGAAAAAAAATTCAAAACTATGTATTCTGATTTATGAATGTTCTGTTTGCAGCCTTCCTGCAAGAGGAGATATGTTAGTGGTTGTTTGGAATTTCTTTGTTTTTCAGGAGCAGACTGAAATATCTGGACTGTGAGCCCTAAAACATGGTCAATATCATCTGGAATATACATGCCTATGTGTCAATCAGGATTACTAACATCTTTGAGAATTTTATCATTAAATCAGAGTCTGTCAGAATAAATATCAGGCAATGCTATGAACATACAATTGAAAGAGAAATGAAGACAGCAAATAGCCAGATAAGTTTATCACAAATAGTAAACTAGTTACATCTAGGACCCTGAGAGAACTCAATTCCATCTTATGGTTTTAAATATAGAAAAGCACACACTCTGCTTTCTCTGCTTTTAATGGAAAGATTGATATCTTATTTTGTGGTCAGTGACAATGCTAACAGAAATAAGTATTTCAAATTCTGTATCTATAACTTCTCTTAGAAAAATTGTTGTCTCGGCTAATTTTACAAGGTCTGTATAAAATTATCTTTGAGCAGCTTCATACACTTCAAGCAAGTCAATTTGCTTTTTCATCAAAACTAGTGTTTCAGGGTGTATTCTGAAACTTGATTTTTCAAGAAACAGGGTTTATTGGAAACCTGCTTTTGGAAAAACAGTCTACAAATCACAGGCCCTATTCCCTTGGAGACCCTGACCTGTAAGCTGCATTGACATGGATAGCTCCATGTCAAATTCAGTATCTAACGGGCTATAGTGTGCTTTCAGTTCTCAACCTGAGACAGCACTAAGAAGCTGTGTGCAGCTCTGCATGTGAATAGGATAAATAAATTAGTGCACTAAGGCATACCTGACAGCTCTTGAAAGCTCTACTGTAAACAGAAGCACTTGTCGAGGAAGAATACATTTTGAAATGCTTTTAGAAGTTGCTGGACTGGAAAGGCTTCACAAAGCAAGAGAATGGGAAGCCTGGGAGGGGTGTAACACAAACAGGTGTCACTTTCATATGTCTTCAAACTCACACTTCAGTGCCCTTGTTTTTCTGATAAGCCTGTGACCCTAATGCAAATAAAAAGCGAGGCTCAGAGTCATATTGTTGACTAATGTCTCAGATACAACAGTGAATTTTAGTTTCTTCAATGATAAAAAAATTGAATATCTTTGAAACAAGTGCATAGTCAATCTAGCAATTTATTCTTTTGACTGACTGTGAAGCTAAAACTGT
Organism: Urocynchramus pylzowi; assembly: GCA_013397555.1. NCBI lineage: Eukaryota > Metazoa > Chordata > Aves > Passeriformes > Fringillidae > Urocynchramus > Urocynchramus pylzowi. Next base: position 343,842 of record VZRH01007327.1, on the reverse strand, counting down.
CAACATACATCAACTTAGTGCTAGGGAAAGGAGGTGTTAAAAAAAAAAATCATGTAAGGAAGAAATTTGAAATAAAAAACCAAAATTGCAGCAACAGACACCCATGGTTATTAACCCACAACACTCCCCAAGGTTAGAGTGACTTCTGCAACTATACACGGTCGAGAAATTTCCACAAATCAGCTGAGGCCAGTAGAGAGCTGTCAATCTTTCTGTCAAAAATCCTCTCAGACCTTGCTTTCATGTCAAAGCTGTAATGCTTTGAACTGCTCAAAGGAAGCATGAATATTTGTATACAGGGCCTTCTTCTGTGCTGATATACAGATTGTGCCAGCAGCTTTTGATTCAGGACAAAGGATTCCTGTGAGGTCTCTGTCCTCTGGAGAGGGTCTCTACTGGATGCCTCCAGAAACAAAAACCACACTTGCTTCTGGATGCCAGAGCAAAATAAAGCAGTGAAAGGATGGAGCCTATAGAAATAAGTATAGTCTTAGGGTTTTAATGAACTGGGGATCTGTCATAAATGTACAATTTTAATCTGCAGAGCCTAGTAGTTGTTATTTCAACTTACAGTCTTATACTAGATATATCAGGAACAAATGAAAAAGGGTGGTGCATGCCTTAGGGAAATATTTGGGGTATTTTGGAGAATGTAGATTTGTCTTGGACACCTTCCACTTCACTGGCACACAGTCAAAACACCAAAGATTTCTATACACGAAGGTATGATGAGGGAACAAAATTACTTCAGATTTACTTTGTTATCAATTTATTAAATGTCTCTTCTCATAAGGACTATATAAACAAGGCTGGAAACAGGGCATTTGGACTATGAGAGAAAAGACTGTTTGGGGCTCCTTATACCCGCAGAAATGGAGTGGTTAAAATACATTGATTTTTGCTTTGATGCCCTTGTTCTCTTCCCACACCTCTACTAGATGAACTTCAAAGTTAGAGCACTTAAATTTACCTTTACTGTCATGGCTGCCTCAGGGCTGAATCCTTACTCTGATATATCTTCTCCTTCTTTTACCAAGAGAACATTCCAAATTCAATCATGAAAGATGTGATACAAATATGAAATTCATAGAATAAGTGACAAAAAATTTTGGTTTTAAAATTATTTTAACACTGCAAGCATGAGTTTCTAAGTGAAACTGATATAACAGCAAGCATCTTTCTTTTTTTTTTATGGGCAAAGAAAGAATTTCACTAGAATGAGGGTTTGGATTATGACAAACATTTTGTTATTGATTTTAACTGTTTGTGTTGATTATGATGTAATAACCTTAAAAACAAAACTTGAAATGTGTAATACTAGAAATACAGCAAGAGAGCAAAATGTACTGTTAGAGATTTTCTTTCAGATGTGTATCTGATTTGTACTAAAGTCAACATGAGACAATGTTTGCAGATGCCAGACCAGTGAACATCATTGTATGAAAATCTAAGACTATGTAATGCTGTTAATAAGTTAATAGTTAATAAGTTAATAAGATGGGAACATAGCGCTGTGTTAGACTTTCTCCCAGGGAAAGGCACATCACATCTCGTTAATGTCTAAAAGAATGTTGCACAACCATGAACTGCACACTCTTCTATGCCCAGGCCACATTTTACCTCCCAGAAAAATGTTCATTCTCACCAATCTGCTTGCACAATGTGTGCTATTTAGAACCAAATCAATCTCCACAGTAAGAAACCTGAAGTACACGTAATTTGCTGAGTGCAGGCTCCAAAGAAAAGAGCCAGCCAAATTACACAAAAATGGAGTGTGGAGACAATCTGCTCCAGAGGAAATCTCCTGTCCCAGACAGCAGGAAAACTTTACGTACCATAATTTTTGTTCTCTGTACATTATTAAGGCTTATTTATTATACTTGTGCTAGTACATACATTTTTTTCTTTCCATCAGGACTGCCACATAGGAAACATTGCAGTTTGCGTAGTGTTTGTTGATAGTGCCAAGTGTTTGGTATTACTTGCCATGTATGTTGTAGACTGGTAGTAAATATCAAAAGTGCAAAATGTGGTGTTTGCAAAGCTAACATCTGCATCCAGGCTTATGGTAAAAGCCACAGAGACCTCTTTTTCTCACTAAGTATCTAAATAAATATGCACAGAATATAGCAGGATCTTCCAAATTTTCCTTTCAGAGGAAACGGTATTTCAGGTTGAACTTCTGGAATAGTAAATCCCTTCATGGCTTTGACTTGATGTGATAGGAGCATGTCCTGGCTCTCTTCTCTTTATGTCATGCAGATGAGGAATGTGGTGGAAGTACTTGTCATGACATTTGTCCTACGGGCCTGGATCTGAGCAGCACCAAGGAGGAGGAAGGGAAGCGAACGGGGTAGCTCATATAAGGATTCAGAAACCTTAACACATCACTACATATGGATGTGGGATATTGGATTTGGATTTTGTGTCATGTCCCCATCTCAACATTCTTTTCTCTTTCCAGTCTAATTCTGTTGTGAGGTCCATTTATTCAAAGTGTTCTGGTTTTTTTACGCGTAGGCAAGTAATGGGCTGAAGGTTTTCAACCCTGATGAATTATGAATAGTACAATAAATGTTGGAATTGTCAGCATGGAAATGTTGTGAATACTTGTTGTGAATGCTTGCAATTACCATTTCTAGGTTAGAACTATCATACTAGGGCAGGTCCCCTGGGAATCAGAGTTTTTACATGTATATAGAGAGAGATTTTTTACCATTACTTTGGAAAGGAGATAGTTCTGGAATTATTCTGTTTTCAGGGACATGCGTCCTCACTTCAGTGCAGAATACAGCTATACTCACTGAGCCTTTATTCAAACTTCTCATCTGATTCTTAATGTGTATACCATGTGAACTGGTGGGAAACAGAGCCCTGAGTGTGCAGGACTTAGCTCTGAGAGAAATAGTTTGGCAAGTCTCTATCCGCTGCTTCATGAAGAATATGAATATCTGCTTAATTTATTGAAATTTAGGTTTAAGGTTTTAATATTTTTAACATTGAAAAAGAAAAATCACCTTTGACAACATTGAAAAAAGAAAAAATCCCCTTTGACTGATTCATTTTCTGTAAGAGGAAACTCCTTCTCCGGGGAAATCTTGAATGCAGACTTTGTTTGGAGAAAATTTATATCTCATAGTTGCACGATTCTCAAAATAAAACCTTGTAACAGTAAGCCTGACAGGCCTTTAACTACAGCACAGCGGTGCTGCCAAACGCAACACACATTGCTGCTTTCCTCTGGCAGTAAAACTGATGTTCTAAATGAGTCTTACAACAGGATTTCTCTACTAATTGCAGAAATAGATAACATGTGCCTTGAGCAGCCATTATTCACTTGACAGTAATTTTTCTTAAACTGTAAGTGGCATTCTGCTTCAATAGTGCTTGAGTGCCTGATATTCCCAAAAGAAATATTAAAACTCTTCCATTAAGGAAATCACTGACTTGTGGATTCTGGCTTTTATAGCTAAAATTACCTGAGGTGGTGTGTACTTGGCTTCTTTTAATCAGAGGGTCCCATATGCAAAGGCAAATACTTTCAGAGGCTTTTTTTTCTCGTTTCAAAGTATTTCCTATCCTATTAGCATACTGTATTATTTAGCCTGGAAAAGGTATTTAAAATACAGGAAACAGAAACATCAATGTTAATTTTTCAAAAAGGTGAATTTTTTCAAAGATTGAAAAATGATTCTTTGATGGGAAATGAATAAAAATCTACTCTGCAGATAGGATAATTTGATCCTGTTGGATCCCAGGAGTAGCAAGATAACTGTCTTGGCTTCTGAAGGCTCCCTCAGAGGTAGAAGGACTCTGTCTGCTGTGGAGTGCTGCCTCAGCTCTCAAGAAGCAAATCAGGTTTTCTGCCCTTGATGTTCGACTCCTGAGTTGCTACTGCCCAAATGTGATCCACAAGACCAAAGTATTGTGGATCAATTTTTTATCTCTGTCTTTTCAACTCCTTTTGCTACATTGCATGTGTGACGTGAGCTGTTACATCACATGTGTTAAGAATATGAAATTTGGGTTCAGTTGCTTGCTCATCTAAGAGCTAAACTTTTTAGCAAGCAGATAGATAGAATATGAAAAGCTTTAATAAGGATTAAAATCCAGTTAACAGAGAATTTTTTAAAATTTTGTCTCCCCATTTAAAGAGAGGATGACTCATTTAGGGGGATACATAGATCTGAGTATAAACTGCTGACGACTCTGTGAAACACTGTACTGCTCTTCTATCAAGGGTACGAGATGCATGTAGTAAAATTAATTTAAAATTTATTATGATGACTTAAATGACAGTTCAGTAGATTAGGAATAGAAAACTTGCATAAGAAAGTGCTACAGGGGAATTAAAAGTTACATAAAATAAAAGGAATCTGAGTTAGAAACCACCGTCTCGACATAAAGAAACTTCTTTATTGGTTGATCTCCTAACCAGTACAAAAGATACATTTATCTTAACACTTGAATCATTGCTTAAGATGCAGTAGTAAAGAAATGTTATGTATGATGATTAATAAAATTTACATGAGGAATGATTAAATTATCTTCGCTATATCTCGAGAGAGAGAGACTGAAACACTTTAGAGTTTAAAGTAGTGAATAGTGAAATGCTGCATTTCAGGGCTTCTGAATATTATTAATTGTAAATATAGCCATAGGATTCCATGTGGTAACCAATTTCCATTTTTGAAATCAGAACTAAATAAATTATGATTACCTACAAGAAAAATAGGTTATTAGAAGTAGATTAAGATTTTTTGCTTCATCACTTCAAATAAAATCTGCACGTTGGAGTGGCTCTAGCAATGTCACTTAGTCTTTAGCATTAGAAGCTTGAAAAATGAACACGGCATGAAATCTCTGAAATAGAATTTGTCTACTAGTAGTATTATTATGAAATTAAACTAGCTGTTAAAGTGAGTAACCACATGGAAACCAGGGGAAAAGACTACCATGCTATGGTCTAAAATATAAATTTTCAGCTAACTGAAAACACATTTTGAATATGTATCTCAGAAATCTCAGAACAAGTAAGAAATGATGGGAAAATGTGTTTTAAAGTATGACTCAGCAGATAGGTGCCTTGGTGAGTTCTGTATCTGCTTAACCTACATTTTACCTTGGAAATTGAACCCAAAGCCCTCTGTGCAGAGTGCCATAAAGCATGAACAGAATGATGGTCCTTGTCCTAGAAAGCTCATAACTAGAGCAGAAAAGAGATGCTCCAGGTTAACCATTGAAGTGTGTTGTGCTAGACTGAGAGTAAGGTTGGTGTTGATTTAGTGTGAAGTCTTACAGGGTTGGCCACCACAATGTCTGCTGGAATAAAGAGTCATCAAAGCCAAGAACAACTAGTATGGAAAAGGTTAAAACCTGGAAGTATGTCTCTTTGATAACACATCAAGGAAATCTTTTAAATTAGCACAGAATCAGCTGAATGAAAAAAAAAAAAAAAAAACCTCTAAATTCACACCCTTCTGGAAGCCATGCCCCTCTCTCTGCTCAACAGAGGAAGTCCTTGCTTGAATTTGCAGCGTGAAAATTCCCTTCTGGACTGTCCTTTGTCCCCACAAGGCATAAGAGGGGCTGACAGAGAAAAGCAAATAGGAGACATCTTTTGCTAAATATTCTGTGGAAAACTCTGAGACAGCTGCAAGTGTTGCATTTATGAGAACTGTGAGTGAGATCTCTTCTCTAGAACGGATAAAGATAATAATTTACCTAAAACTTAAACCCACTTTTTTCTGACAATGGTTGTGACTCTGAAATTTATGGAGTTGGAAAAGGCTTTCATTAAAGAGTTAATGTCTTCAGAAAAGAGGGTTCCTTAAAACCCTCAAAACCTGGCTGCATCTCAATATTTCATCAGTTTCTAGCTTCTGACATGAAGTGTGTGGGTACTGTGATAAGTAATCTGTATGAGGCCAGGCTAATATTGTGCCAAAAATATATTGATAAAGTTGCTCATATGAAATCTCTGAAGGATATTGTGTCTATCACATCTCTTTAATTTGAGTCTGGGGCTAAAGGTAGAAGTGAAGGCAGTCTGGGATGCTGGATTGAGAAAACCTCCAATTTATCACATGATGAGTAAATGCTGTTACCAGTTGTGAAATATTTGGTACAGGTATTTACAATCTGATTACCTTTTTCAGGCCTCTTCAACTTTCTTAGGACTACTTAGGTGTTTTGATAGGAGTTGGCAAAGCAGCATATAATTTACATAGTTCCATGAAACTATTAGAAAAAATAACCACAAAATCAGGACTCTGCATCATTCCTAACCCTCCAGCATTACAATCAAAAATAGATTTGCAGCTTTAACAGCTGTAGACACCCACAAGCAAGATCTGCAAGGAGAAACTGTACAGCAGCACACAATGAAAACTGCACAAAGAGATGAGGAGTACTCATGGGTGACTCTCTGTTAGGGGTTACCAAGGCACCCACACTTGCTGGGCTCGCAGGTATTCTGCCTTCTGGGAGCTAAGGCCTGCAATGCTGCTGGGAAGGTGCCACAGCTTCTTCAGAGCACAGCCTGCTATCCTTTGCTACTTTTTCCACAAATGATACTGCAAACTGGAATTTGGGCAGATGAGAGAAAGCTTCAGAACCCAGGGAGCGCAAGTGAGAAGAGTTGGTGTCCAAGCTACCTTTTCTTCTGTTTTATGAGTTACAGAAGAGGGTGTAGTGAGAAATAGAGATAATGCAAACCAACTTCTGGTTTTGTGGCCTGTGCTCTTTTGAGGGTTTTGGTCTTTATGACAATTGGGCATTCTACCATCACTGTAGACTGTCAGGGAGGGGTGGAACCCACCTGTCTAGAAGATGCAAAGGAATCTTTATCAACACCCTGACCAGCTTGGTGAGGTAGGGTTTAAACTGAAGGACTTGGGGTACAGGTTCCAGAGAGGCAGCACTCATGATATTGCAACAAACTGGTGAATAGACCAGGCCAACCAGAGCTGAAAAAAAATCCTACTTAGCTGCCTCCCAGGATGAGAATCAGAAGACCAGCCACCTCAAGAGTATTCATAGTGAAACACTCAGGCTAGGGAATCAACCAGAGCAGCTGGAATATCAGACACAGTGAGAGACTGTATTGTAGAAATATCTGAAGCATGGTGGGACAACTCACCTGACTGGGTGGCAATAAGTCATTTTGTATAGATAGGATAGAAGGAATTGATGTAAGAGTAGCACTTTATATTAAAGAAAACTTTGAATGTTGTAATGGGTTGACCTTGGCTAGACACCAGGTGCCCACCAAGCCCATATATCACTCCCTTCTGCAGCCTGGACAGGGGAGAGAAAATATAAGAAAAGGCTCATGAGTTGAGATAAGAACAGGGAAAGACAACTTACCAAATGGCGTCACAAGCAAAACCGACTAGAATTAGGGATATTAATTTAATCTATTGCAAACAAAATCAGAGAAGGACAATGTGAAGTAAAATAAGACCTTAAAAACAACTTTTCCCCACCCCTCCCTCCCTTCCAGCTCTACTTCCTACCCTAGCAGTGCAAGAAGACATCAAATGAAGGTTATGGTCATTTCATCACCTGTGGCTTCTCTGGCTGCTGAGGGAGAGGAGTCCTTCCCATTGGGGCCCCTCCAGGGGATACAGTTCCTCCATGAACTTCTCCAACGTGGCTCCGTCTTANATTGGGGCCCCTCCAGGGGATACAGTTCCTCCATGAACTTCTCCAACGTGGCTCCATCTTACAGTCCTTGCCAAATTGCTGCAACATGGGTCACTCTTCCATGGGGTACAGTCCTTCAAAGACAGGGTACTCCAGTGTGGGCTCCTCTCTCCACAGGTCTCACATGGGGTCACAGCCTCCCTTCAGACATTCCCCTGGCCAGTACAGGACTCCTCCATGNAAAAGGCTCATGAGTTGAGATAAGAACAGGGAAAGACAACTTACCAAATGGCGTCACAAGCAAAACCGACTAGAATTAGGGATATTAATTTAATCTATTGCAAACAAAATCAGAGAAGGACAATGTGAAGTAAAATAAGACCTTAAAAACAACTTTTCCCCACCCCTCCCTCCCTTCCAGCTCTACTTCCTACCCTAGCAGTGCAAGAAGACATCAAATGAAGGTTATGGTCATTTCATCACCTGTGGCTTCTCTGGCTGCTGAGGGAGAGGAGTCCTTCCCATTGGGGCCCCTCCAGGGGATACAGTTCCTCCATGAACTTCTCCAACGTGGCTCCATCTTACAGTCCTTGCCAAATTGCTGCAACATGGGTCACTCTTCCATGGGGTACAGTCCTTCAAAGACAGGGTACTCCAGTGTGGGCTCCTCTCTCCACAGGTCTCACATGGGGTCACAGCCTCCCTTCAGACATTCCCCTGGCCAGTACAGGACTCCTCCATGGGCTTTAGGTGGATCTCTGCATCCCTGAGATCTTCCAAGGGCTGCAGGGGCACAGCTGCTTCACCATGATCTGCACCATGGGCTGCAGAGGAACTTTGGCTCTGGTGCCTGGAGCACCTCCTGCCCTTCCTTCTCCACTGACCTTGGCATCCCCAGAGTTCCTCTCACATATTCTCACCCTGATCTTCTCTGGCTGTGATTACAAGTGCAAAATATTTTTTTTTCTTTTTTTCTTCTTCTTCTTCTTCTTCTTCTTCTTCTTCTTCTTCTTCTTCTTCTTCTTCTTCTTCTTCTTCTTCTTCTTCTTCTTCTTCTTCTTCTTCTTCTCCTTCTCCTTCTCCTTCTCCTTCTCCTTCTCCTTCTCCTTCTCCTTCTCCTTCTCCTTCTTTCTTCTTCTTCTTCTTCTTCTGTATGTTATCGTAGAGGTTGTGGTATATTGCCACCATTTCTCATTAGTCTTGAACAGTTGCACATCCATCTTTGGACAGGTACCAAGATGGAAATATAGACAAATACCATTTAAGAACTACAAGGTCATTGCCAGGGTGTGCAGAGATGCAGTTAGAAAAGAAAAAGCTCATCTTGAATTGAAATTTGGTGTATGAAAGGGTTCTTCAGTTACTCAAACAACAAACAGAAATGGAAGAAAATATTGGCTGATTGTTAAACAGGAGATGTGAATTAGTCAGCAACATTGCTGAAAAGTGTGAGATTCTTAGTACTTCTTTCACCTCTGTCTTTGCCAGCACTGTAGGGTCTCAGACACTGAGAAGAATATTCTGGATTGATGCAAACGCAGCTCTAACAGTAGGGAAGTAAGAGTTGGTATTTGGGCTATTACAGAAACTTGACCCCTACAAATAGATGGGCCCTGACAACATCCATCTCAGGGTGTTAAGAGAGCTGGTGGACATCACTGTGAGGTTCCACTCACTAATCTTTGAGAAGTTCTGGAGATCAGGGGGCAGCCAGAAACCTATGAGAAAGCTAAAGGTTTCTAAAGAAAGCTAAAGGCACTCCTATTTGCAGGAAGGGCTTAAAACCAGAAATTTTAGTTCCATCAGTTTTACTTCTCTCCCTGGAAAAATCATGGAACAATTTCTCTTGGGAGGTCTTACTAGTGAGAAGAAGCACATTTCTGGGAAAGGTCAGCATGGATTTATCAATGACATATCATGCTTGACAAACTGATTTCCCTCTTCAACAAAGTAACCTGCTTTGTCAGTGTGGGGCAAGAGGTGGGCATTGTCCATGTGGATTTCTCCAAGGCTTTCATACAGTAGCTTTCTCAGAGTCACTCCTAGAAAAACTATGATATGTCACAGACTAGACACATGGTCGGTGAGGTGGGTGGGGAACTGGCTGCCTGGTTGCACCCAGGATATGGTGGTATAAAGCTCCTTTAAAAATTGTCAGCCTGTCACAAAAATGTGGTCCTCCAGGGATAGATATTGGACCCAAAGCTGTTTAGTATCTTCAACAAGTGATCTAGAGTATGGGATCAAGTGTACTGATTCCAAACTGAGTGGGGATGTGGACACTCCATAAGGGACAGCCATCCTTCAGAGATACCTGAATAGGCTGGAAGAATAACAAGAACCTTAGGAGATTCAACAAGGACAGGTGCAAGGTACTGTGCCTGGGAAAACATTAGCACAGGCTGGCATCTACTTGTCTGGGTAGCTGCTCTGTGGGAAGGGACCTGGATGTCCTTGGACAACAAGCTCAGTGAACAGCCCTGCTATGGCAGGGAAAGCCAGTGGGATGCCAGGCTGCATTAACAAGGACACCACCAGCACAGACAGAGGAATCATTGTCTCACTCTACTCAGCAGTTGTCAGGCTACACCTGGAACACTGTGTTCAGTTTTGGCCCCTGCAAAAAAAATGTGGACTGGCTGGCAAGGGTCCACAGAAGGCCCACAAAGATGACCAAAGGACCTGGAAACCTGCCATATGGGAAAAGGCTTGGAAAACTGGGGATCTCTGCCTTGGAAAAGAAGGCTTGAGGGAAAACTAATCACCGTGTTCCAGTACTTAAAAGGTTGGCTGCAAAGATGATAGAGACTACCTTTTTAGAGAAGTCAGATGGAAAAGTTGAGGGGTAATAGGGTCAAGTCACTCCTGGGGAGATCTCATTTGGACACAACAGGAAAATTTTTCTCAATGAGAACAATCATCCTCTGGAATGATCACAGGGAAGTGGTGGATTCCCTAATGCTGGAGACTTTTAAGATTTGGCTGAACCATCCTGTCTAAACTGAGCTTCTGCCAAGGAAGGCTGGGCCACATGATCCTTGAGGTCCCCTTCCAACTTGGTACTCTATGACAGCCTAGAAACAGTATAATCATTTCACTGCTAAACCTAGTTAAGCCTGATGAGGTTCTAGATGGGCTAAGAAAGACAATGCCTAATCCAAGTTACTTAAAAGCAGAATAGAGATCTGACATTTGTCATACATGCACATCATTGCCAGCGTTGTGTGTCTCACCTACTGCCTGTGTGCTTTTGTTCTCCATCTGAGAGGGATTAGTAAGGATAGATACAGTGATAGAGAGGTGCACAAATGTTGTGACAGTCTTACAGGATGCTGTTTAATATCGAATAATGGAACGTTCAAAACAAATCTAAGACTTTATTGTAGCACAGGGGTGATTTTCAAAATGTGTATTTGCCATATATTTCCATGAAAAGTCAAATTCATGATACAAACCATTTTAAGATCTAAACAAGTATAAAGTTGAGAATTTTTAGAAAATAATTAAGCAGAACAAGAGAACTTGATTTTGCCAGTTCTCTCTTCAATGGTCTGAATAGTTATGATCTCCCCATCTTAAAAAAAAACCAGTAGAAAATCTAGTAGAAAAGAAGAAACTTCAGAAAGGGACAACAAGGATGATAAAAGGTACCAAGCAACTTCTGTAGCATGTCTGGCTGAGTAAACTAGTACTCTCCAGCTGGGATTAGAAGAATTTTGGAAGGCAGGTCCACAAATCATCATGCTATGTGGGAAGCAAATTGATTTTCTGACCACCTCCAGAACATCCTAGTAGGAGCCTGGTTCAAAGCAACCAAAGGTGTCTTCTAATCAGAAAAATAGCAAGCTGTGATCTCTGTCAAGTTTGTTTTATTGCAAAGTTCACAAGTTCACAAGTTCTTGGAAGATCAATTTATTTAAAGGATTGGGAAAAACATATGGTTACCAAATATATGTACTAATAACTCAGGCAGCCTCTGTGCAAAATATAGTTAAGTATGAAGCAAGTTGCATTAGAAAGAGGAACACCATGGTTTGCCCCTTTTCATTCCTTCTAAGTAATTTCTTCACAGATGCAGCTGGAGAGAGCATAACAATATGAACCTCTGGACTGATATAGGACAGCTGCTGTGCTATGAAACTACAGCTCAAATTACTACATTGTATTGTATGACTGAAAGGAGGGACACCATTATAGATATCTGAAATTAAATTTGAAAAATTCAGTACCTCCCATCAGTACTGTCGGGTCCTTCTCCTGGATTTATTTCACTAGTTCAGAAAAGCAAAATCTAACATCAGTCATCAAATACTTCCATGGGACCACAGGCGTCAGGCTACACCTAGGAAAATTTGTATATGAAATTAGAGAGGTGTGAAAATTACTGTGTCTGAACTTTTTATTTTCCTATTTCCTAAAGTTAATATATTCCTATTAACTTTATTAATGTGCCTAGCTCTATCATTTTTCACTTGCTTACCTATTATTTAACAGGTAAGCAAGTGAAAAATGATAGAGTTAGGCACATTAATAAAGTTTTCTTTTCCAAATATGTGAATGCAACAACCTAAACAATTGATTAGATGCCCATAAACTGTTTGAGTCCTTAATTTGGAATGACAAAAGGAACGCTCTTATCAAAATACTGTACCTCAGTGGAACCTAAGAATACACATAATTATTTCACTCAGCTCTGCAATGACATTTGCTATAATTAAGAAAGCAGTGATTTTTAAAAATTATTTTCTACTTTTTTGTTAATGAATTCGTATTTTTAAATCAGTATTTTAAAGAAAGAGAAATTTTGCAACATAGTTAAGCACTGTAGTATTGATATACATACATATATATATATATATATATAAAATATATAGCATTTCCAGATTTCCAGTGACTCCTCAAGCTTTTTTATTGTAGTATTCTGCTAGACTCCCTTTTTTGGAAACTGTTGCATGATGTTAACATGGTTTGGGCTGGTGTGTGTTTTCTTTAGATATACAAAAACCTGTAAAACTTTTTGTATGCCTTACTTCTTATACCTTAATGTGCGGTCATTTTCTGCTCCCTCAGTTGAAACAGAAACCATTTGAACTTTGAGGTCTCATCTTTCAGATGTCCTGTGTGTAAAAGCATATGCTGACATTAATTTTGATTAAATATGACCTCTGAATACTCATCCTTCCATTATTTTTAGCAAGGCAACTTCCACCTGCACCTTTTCTGAAAGGCATCAGCACGTGCATATTAAAGTTTGACATTTCTTTAGTTCCCCTCTACACAGGGAGCCACTTTCCAAGTGGAGGTTAGGAATTTGTTTATGCATGGTATTGAATTAATGTCCTTGATTTATCCCCTTGGCCCCTAAAGGGAGAGAAAATTAAATTTTAATTGAAGGAAACAGAGAATCAACCATAATAAGGGTGTTTTTGAACTTCTGAGGGACAAAAATGAATAAATGAATCTATGAATTCTACTTTCAGATCTACATGTATTCCATTTTGAATTAAGAAAAGTTAAATGAGACAAATATTTAAAATTCATTCTGTCTTAGCTCTAAAATGGGGAATTTTCCCCTTTCTAATACTTCTTTGGCATTTCAGTATATTGCTTTATACCAGTAGAGCAACACTGAACTTTTTTACACACCAGACTCTTGATTTTTTCCCCCCTCATCACACAGACAGCAGAATACATCCAAAGCCCAACAACAAATTCGGCATTTAGGTACACTGAACATCCCCACATATCTCTCCACTATATGGTATGAAGAGGAACAAAATGGCTAGAAAAGCCCTGAACTTCTGGAAAGGGAACTGTAGATGTTTTTTCTGTGTGCTCTTTCTCTCTGTATTGTCTCAGGTGCAGGTGTCTGAAGTGTGACTAGAATGTGGAAGACTGTCTTTGAAAGGAAATAAGACCTCATTTCTTTTATACTAAGAAAAACCAGTTCCAACTAAATAGGTATGAATTACAACAGAACAACTGGAGGCTGTTCTTAAAAGAAAATGAGAACTGGGTGTGTAACAAGGCTATCACTCTGCCTTCTAAATGAAAAGCCATATATCCACTCCTTCTAGAATGCTTCTTTTAATTTCTTGCCCCATGAAATTTAATTAATTTCAATGATCTTTGCAATATTAAGATCTTTTAACTAGATTCATGCTTTGTACTCTGTAAACATTAGCTAAAGGTCTCATTTCTTATTTCAGAAAAAGAATTTTAAAACACAAATGTGACTTTCATGTATGACATGAGAACCACCCCAAGCTTTAATTAATTTTCATTTAAATGTACTCTACAATGAATCCATTTTGACATTATAAATCATCAATGCCAAATTATTTGAAATAAAATAATGTAAAAACATTGAGATGATTGCAGAAAGTGGAAAAACAGCTAAAGCATTCAATTCCATTTCGGTTGAAAAAATTTTATTTCACTGAATTTCTTGGGGTTTTTTTTGGATTTTTTTTTGTTTTGTTTTGTTTTTTGGTGTTTTTGTTGTTGTTTTTTGTGGGTTTGGGTTGTTTTTTTTTTTTCTTGTTCCTTCTGTGATATGCTTACTCTAAATAATAGGAAGCAGTAAAAAGTTTTTCTTCTGATAGTAAGGTACGATCTGATGGGGAAATACCTAAAATTTTCATCCAACTGAAATACATATTATAAATAAATATAAACACTAAAACATAATATGCAATAAAAGTTATGTTATATTACACCAATCTAATATAGCCAAAATAGAGATCCTGTGGGAGTTCACACTACACGAAGTACTGGACACAGCCAATACTCAAAATTTCTACCACAAAAAATCAAGGCTAAAACTTGTCTGTGTTTGGGATCTGACCTCCCTTTCTTTGTTATGTTATTCCTCATTACAAGATAGGTGGGAAATATGGTTTCACTTCCCCCATACCTGCAGGGAGAAATCTTAATTTAGCTGGACTACAACACAGAATTCAGATTTATCAGAATGTTCTTTTGTTATTAAAATGATGGGATTTGATAATATATTTTGTTCAGCCTGTCATGTAGGTTTGTAAGAGAGGACATGCACATAGCATTTTATCCTATTTTTGTCATTAATGCATTATATTTAAGACTGACAATGAAAGCTTAGCTGACCCACAAGAACAACTTGCATGATGCAATAATATATGAAATTAATGTACCTCATAAAATTTGTTTAGTTATAATTACATAATTTTCTCTGGAATAATTTTTATCACCTAGTGGAGGTGAGGTGTCCCATTGTCTTCCACTCAGCTGCTATTTGTACTAATGTAAATACAGTTTGATGTAACACTAAATCAGAAATACCGGCAATTAAAATGAAGCAATTTCAGAACAATTAGTGCCAAATCATGAAACCTGAAACCAAAGAAATAATGTGATTGGACACACTGGGTCAAAGCAGTCAACAAGCTGGCTCAGCTTATGCTTAGACTAAAATCATCTTTACGTGCTGATGAACAGTTTATCAGACTAGCAGATGAAGGACTTTTATACAATGTTAGCAACTGAGTACATCAAGACTGCAAGATTTCTTATGTAAGAGTTAGACAAGTGTTTCTGTAAAGCAACTGTCCTCCAAACACCTGTTATCTAACGAGGCATGTAACATCAATATGTAATTTATATTCTTAAAGGATGAAGGGATTCTTCAATTAGCAAGTTATCAAAATGCAAAGTATTAGCTTTATAAGCAATTTGCGTTGCAATGAGCAGATTTAACACAGACGAGGGCTTTCTGCAAACCTCTTTAGGAACGATCAATGTAATGGTTTTTAAGTCCTTTTCTAACATTGTTGGGAAAAAATTATTATCTTTCTCTTCCATCTATTTATCATTATCATTTGCTGCAGTGAATCTCATTTAAATCTCACTGAACTGGGTCCTGTTTTCAGATCTGATTTATGACTGTGCTCAATCAAACCAATCAGCAACGCATAGGTCAGTGCTTATCAGGATTTGCACTGAAAGATCAGGAGGGCTGCCTCTGCTACCAACAAAAAGCCATTTACAGGGACTCCCCACTAACATTTCCAGTTAGGGGAATTCTCCTTATGATAATGCTTTATTATAACTGTTAGAGAACTTTATTAGAACTGTTGCTGTGCCCTGAAAGTCACTCTGGAAAAACTCAGGAAATATGCTTGGATTTTCACTCCACTGCATCATTAGAAGGTGAAATTCGGGATGCATTGCTGACACAGGCTTCAAATCCTCTTAGCTTTGTGTGGGAGGAGGTGAAAAGTGACAAATATCCAACCAGTTTTCTCCTTCTTTTTTTTAAGTTCCATTAAAAGTGTTTTGTGTAGATGTCAGACATAATTCTGAGAGAGTTCAAGTGGGTTCCTCTGCCTGTCATTGTACGTGCATGTAACCTTCTCTTAAACTGAAAGAATTTTTCTTTTTTTTTTTCAACTGTCTTGGTGTCCTGTTGGTTACCTTCCTTTCTGCTAAGGGTCAGATAACTGCCCTGGCCAGGGACAGCATGCCCAATAACATTTTTTTTTCAATAAAAGAGTTATAGATATCCAAACTTTTCAAATATTTCGTAACAAGAAGCAGGAAAAGCATGAAACCAGTATTCTTCCAGAAACAACTCTTTAAACCAGGGAAAAGTCAGAGAAATGTATCTAGGACAATTCTTGGGAGGACAAAATAGACGAAAAACAGACCTAAACCAACCCAAATATCTTTCATTGGTGTTAGGAAACACAATCTTGCAAGTACAGTATGATAATCAATAATAGTCTGTTACTTCCAGGTGATACATAGTTAGCTTTCACATAAATGCTCATTTTTGTCAATCTGGAGATTCTTTTGGAATGGAAAAAAATGTGTGGTTGTTTTCTTGTAGTGCTGACTTTTCACTTATGCAATCCTGTTACTTTGCAAGTGTGCCCTTAATGGCACTAAAGAAATCTCAGCTTTTAATAGTTTGAAAGCTTTGCAATGTTAACTTTCTTTTAGCTGGCATTTTTTCAGTGACAATAAGAAAAAAAAAAGAAACTTACTAGTCCACAGATTTAGACCCAAAAAAAAGCAAAGGAACTGGTAGTTTATTTATTGTCACTCCTCATGGACTAATTGCACCAATTAAAACAGAATTTTATTACCTGGCTAGAACATAAGGACATGAAAAATCTGTTTGACATTATCAGCAATGATAAAACTCTGGATTAGGACTAGATTCACACAGAGGTCTTATGGATCCCACTGGTATGGGGCTACAGATAAAAGATTTCCCAGAAAGGTTCACTTCACTTTCCCTTTTGTCACTGACACATAATGCTGAATTGTCAGAGAGAAATGTCCTGTTTCTGTACAGACCCCAGCAGGGATGTGCCATGCTGGGGCTATGTGCATAGAAGCAGTCAATGAAAAGGTCAGGGGATGGATGAACCCTGAATTCATACACAGAAATGGAGGTGCAAAGTTGTGAAACCTTCAGCATTACCTCCAGATGCCCCTAGGAGCACAGAATGCAATTTACTCATAGAGATGGAACTGAAAAAACCACCAGGTCTCTGCATTCTCACTGGGAAATTGCTTAATCTGCCTAATAATTAAAATTAATAGATTCATAGTATAAGTTTCATAAGTGTTGAAGTACTTGGTTAAAGAGAATTGCATAAATATTAATTCCTCTTTTTGCAGTGCTGAAACACCACAATGAAAGGGGAAAGTGAGTTTAAAAAATTCCTTTTAGGAACATTTCCTTCCCTCATAGACTTAAGGTCAAATCACTTTAAAAATCATGTTTGTTATCTTTGTAATTGGAGTTCTATATCATTGTCAGATCACAGCTGAAGTAATGAAGTCCCTTCTATTTCAAGATGTTTAAAATTGGGATATAGCTCCTGGTTTTCAAGTCTGCTTGAGCTCATGTGGAACGTGAGGACACAGCAGAGCAAAAATACCAAGATGAATAAGGAAGCTTGCTGCATTATGTCAGAGAAATTTATTTCTTGAACATTTTTTCCTCCATGGGCCTATTTAAAAGGTTGGAGTAGCTGGCAAACTACAGCCATTGATCCTCATTTCCAGAAATGGACAGTAGATGCTGAGAGTGGCACAGCCTGGAGCTGCTCTCTTTCTAAGACAGGTGGGCAGTCACACAGCAAAACCTTGAAGACTGTGGCAACCCAGTAGCTTGGTACTGCACTTCCAAAAATCCTTACCACAGATGTAAGAATTCAGCTGATATTTACTATTTTGATGTATTTACAGTGCCTGATGTGCTATGAACTTTTTTTTGTGTAGGCTTAAATCATATTCTCTATAATGTGAGACTGGAAATGCCATTGCCTATTGATTTTAATGTGATTTCTGTATAAAAAGAGAACAAGAACAAGCCAGAGAAAAGTAAAGAGAAAACATTTAAATTTCACAGTGTGCAAATTGGCAGGATTTTATGTAAATTATAAGTTATCTTTACTGGAGATGACTTTCTCACTGCATATGTATCTGGCTGAAAATTATTAAAGCTTTTTCACCACAGACATGGACCCTAAAATATTCACCTGTGTTTGACTTCCAACATACACTCATTTATCTTTTTTAGAATTCAAAATGGTATGTAGCTGCAATTCTGTTTGATAGAGAGAAGGAGAGAAAATCTGTTGTGGTGGGATCTAAACTGTTTCTCTATGGTGTTCTCTTCTGACTGTATCTCTAAGTGTTGCTAGAACTATTTTATGTCTCAAAAGAGTGGATAATGGAGAAAAACATTAGCTACCTTTGTTCTATGCTGTATGGCACGTTTGTTCTTAAATCTTCATAGGACAGCTCTATATTTTAGATAAGGATACCTACTTATCTGCCTTGCAAATGGACAATCGAGGTTCGGTGGCATAAATCTTGCAAAATATGGAAACCATTTTTTTAATTTAATGTTATTATTTTAGCTATTTATAAAAGGAAAACCGAGTTACCCCAGAGTCCCTTTGAAAGTGTTTAATGTTGTTTTAGCTTTGTGGCATTTTACTCACCTCTGAATCATTCAAAGAAAAGACATTTTAGCAGACCTGCAGTCATAGCTTGACAAAAAAAATGTGTTTGTGTGCTTGACTTATGTAGTGAGAACACCACATAAACTCAATGTCAAGAACGCCTACCTTTTTGTATCATCCCTGCTTATGTAAAAATTAGATCAAAATTAGGCTAACTCAAGCCCTGGATGCACAGGAGGAGACAGAACAGAATCTGGTTTACACAAGATAAATGTGTATACGTATTCTGGGATTTCAGAATCTATTCTTATGGGCATAATAACCCCAAGTCTGTCTTTCTTTGCTTGATGTCGAGGACAAGTCTCCTATCATTACTGCCTTACAGAATTAAAAATATTACATTAAAAAAAAAAAGTGACACTTTTACCACCAGCAAGGAGTAAGTCTGTCTAACTAATCTAACTGGCCTTGAAAAGGCCTGTTTCCATACATATTGCACAAAACAGCTGAAAGCATCAAAAGTTGGGTAATGGGGCAGATTAGCAAGTCAGCAAAAGAATGTTGTTACTCAGGGGACCTAAATGCTGTGTGTAGGATACTAAAGACTGCTTGCTTGAAGCCACAAATGCATATGTTTCTCCACTCTGCAGTACAGAAGCGATAAAGTATTTTATTATGTGGAGCATGAAATTATTCCGAAATGCAGAGGTTCTGGTAAAGATATTTCAGGGTTCATTTATTTGAAAGTGCTCATATAAAACAAAGTAGGTAAGTTCCTGAGGGTTACATTCACAAGCAGCAAATTATACTAAGTCAGATGTGTCATCTTGAATATCCAGGTATTGCACTGTTTTGACAAAATGGAACCAAATTAATCTTGCATTATTTTCTGTATTCTACTATTGTAGTTTTGATTTGTCTTCTTTGCCTAGGTATGTAGTTACTATGAGGAATCAGCATTAAACTTTTTTTGTGTTAGTTTGTTTATTTTGGGTTTTCTTTTGGTTTTTTTTTAACAAAGATTTGAAGTAGCTAGGTAATTATTTACCTTGTCCAGGATGTCTTGCTGGTTTTTTGGGTTTTTTTGTTGTAACATTCAAAACTTTGCATAACAGTTTAATTTAAGTTTTTAATTTCATGTTGTCACTGTGAATTACTCCAACTGAATATGGGCATTTTAAGTAATTATGCATTGTTATATTCTTTATGTTATAGCTTTAATCTGGTTTATTATTCATGATGACTAAAAGTAGAGTTTTCTGGCAGGCAGAAAGATGCAAATTAAATTGAATCTGTTATGACTAAAAAGAGTGACTGGACTACTAAAAAGTTACCAATGCCTAAAAGGTTTTATAGCTTCTTTGAACTCTACTCTTGTAACCATATGAAAGTTTAAATCACAATGTAATTCTGAAAGAGGGTATATTCTTGTTAATCCTGAATATACTCTGTGACAGCAAGGCATCATTTGTCTAACTGAAATTGCTGCCCTAGATCCCTGCTAATTTTATGTATGAGAAAAAGTATGATTACTAGACCAAATTAAGTGATGATAAATGATTACCTAGGTTTGACTCCAAATTTTTGAAATACGGAGAAACCTACAGCCAGTCTTAGCTAAGTCCCAGAACAAGAAAATCAGAGTTAATACAGAATTTATATACAGGCACATCTGCCTCAGCAGAAACATGTAGGCATCTTTCTACCTGCAAACTCTCTCTGAGACAGTGATCTCAGTGGTGGGTCCACACAAAAGTGAAAACACACTAAGCCTTCTCTCTTTTTTTGATATTTGCTGAACTCAGACTTTCTGTTTCAATAATTCTCCTAGGATTTGGAGGTGTATGGGGCAAGACAATGTCTGAAAAACAATTATATATTTTAGTATTTAAAAATTATATCCAAATTAAATTGCCTGATGCAAATTTCACCAAAGTCACTGGTGATATTTTCCCAAGAGTTCAGATGGGATTTAGAAGACTTCCCAGAAGAGTGGTTAGCACTGACAAAGATAGCACTGACAAAGATAGGCAATGCAGATCCTTTATTTATGCTGAAGTGCTCAACTTTGTACTGCTGGCCTAATTAAAATATGACTATCTGCCTGTCTGCTCCTAAATCACTATTGAATGCTTGCTTTTGATATGCAACCCACAGTAATCTTACCAGACCCCTCTTTACTTTCAGCTCGAGGGAACAGGGACACTCAGGTGGCAGTAACAGTCTGTTCCTATCGGGCAGATGTAAAATATCTCTAAGGTAACTTTGACTCGATGTTGATGCTGACAGTCAGCATCTAAAGGCTTCTCTACCTCAAAGATATCACAAGAGTAAGAGGATGGTTAAGTGCATAGGAAGTGATTAAATGATTGATAGGAAGAAGAGATATCTACTGCACAAAGTAATAATGAGTTTTACTGTTTTCCAAAAGAATTTCAGACAAGGATGATAGATTCAGTAGAGGAAGAACTTGGAAAAGAGGTGAGCAATCCATATATTTTTACTTTCTATTCCTGTTTCCTCTCTTCTTTTCAGTCGAGAACAATCCACATTCACTGAAGTAAGTTTAGACAAAAACAGAGACAGTGCATTTTTCCTCAGTTTCTAGTAATCCTGATAGACCACAGACTGCCCAATCCTCTGAGCCAAAGGACCACGAGGTGGGAGCAGGGAGTTCCCATTAGTTTCAACACTGAGCTTGCCAGACACCAGCTACATCATCTGTCCATGAGGCCTGATCAGACGCAGCCCAGAGAACTGAAGGAGCTAGGAGATCTTATGGAATTCTCTCCATCAGCTATGAAAGGTTGAGGAATCTGGGGTATTTCCTGCTGTCTGAATGCTATATTATTTCAATTTACAAGAAGGATACAAGGGAAGACCCAGAAACGTATAGACCTGTGAGCCTAACCTCAAGACCTGGAAAAATTATGGAAGAGTCAGGTAGAGACTGGGTGCCATCAAAAGTCATTTAAAGGACAACACAGCCACCAGGCACAGTCAACATGTGTTCACAAAGAGTAAGCCCTGTTTAACCAATCCAGTCTCCTCCAGGATAAGGTCACCCACCCAGGGAATTAACAGATGCAGTGCACATAGTTTTTTTGGCATTTAGTGATGCTTTTTTACTGTGCCTCACCAGCACCCTTCTGTAGCAGTGGCCCAGCTGTGGCCATGTGGGCTAGTGGAGCACTGGGTGGAGAGACACTGCATGGCAGGGCTGAGGGGTTTGGCCAGCAGGCTGGTGAGTGGCCAACAAGCTGGTGAGTGGCCACCAGCTGCTCCTCAGGGCTCTTCCCTCCCTCCAGGGCTGGGTAATAATCAGGTCCATGATCTGGATGCAGGAGTTTAACACTGCATTAATGGCTCTAGAGGAGTCAGCAGAGTGCTGTTCCATTCTCTTATGCACCAGACTCTTGTCAGGAAAGAGGAGTCTGATCTGTATATACTGGATTCCACCAGAATGATTCCTTTCTCTTTTGTCACTGCCCTTCCCGCATATTTTTTTTAAATTTTTTTTCCTAATATAAGAAAGATGAAGATTCAGCAAATTGCAGGGCTAGAATTAGCTTTGATCTTAGGCAAACAGGTTTTTAAACAAATATAAAAACAAAGTTTTTTTTTTTAAACACAGAAAAGATAGCTCTGTATAGCTTAGATTTCAGTTCACTATATATCTCAATAATAATTGTTTGATAGTGTTGCACTACTGACCACATGGGAATATATTTCTTTGTACTGTCTTGAGTAATTGATCTTTACAGGCTTCTTTCACCTGGTGTGAACACAATTCTTTCCTGCTGAGCATTTCCTGTGCTTTTGGTGGCTTTTTAAAAAGTCTCATCTGTAATCAGAATTAGTGGAGGGTCAACAGTAATGGAGAGCTAAGGTGCTACAACTTGTCCTTAATGACCAACAGATGCATTCTCACATCTCTGAAAAAAACCAAAATATTGATGCACAGTCCAAAGCTTGGTTATTCTGACATTTATCACACTTACAACAATAGAGCGCATCTACTCTTGTGTGCATCTATTCTTAATAAAAGGAACTAAAGATAGAGACAGGTCCTAGTCCAAAATCACTCAACTAAGCCAAGGGAGGGAAGACTTATTTTGACATCCTTTGGACATCCTTTTTGACATCCAGAGGATTATTGCCTTTCTACCAAAGAGTACCTAGAAGACTGGGTTATACAGCTTTGAGGCATTTATTTGCAAAGTTAGTAACAGGTTCAAGGTTTCTATTAAAGCAGTGTTGAGGTAATCCTTTTACTATCATCTACCCTTATATGAATAGCTCCCGTTTCAGTTCTCTTTGATGCACTGGGTGGCCTTGATCCAGTCCTTGCCTAGTAAAAACCTAGTAGCTTCAGGGCCAACAGGTCCTGGTAAAAGACTGTGTATTATGCCACCACAACAGTATTATGCTGACAGAGCCTGGTCACTCCAGGCTAGAGCTGGCTAACATCCATCCGAGAGCATGAGCAGGGAAAAGACATCTCTTCTTGTAACCTTGTGTGTAGATGTAACCTTATTAGCAATCTTCTTCCCATATGTCTCTCTTAAAATAGAATGCTTTATGCTGCACATAAATTGTATTTAGAAGGTTATTCCATGAGCATTTATTTTAAACTCTAATGACTTCAGGGAGGGGAATGTCATTTGCTATCAGTTTAAATAGTGCTTAGCTTTGACCTGCTCTGCTCCTTACAGCTGCCATATATAGATAAATAAACATCTCCTGGTTTAATAAATGTCTGTAAATCAGCATTTTCAAGCACAAATAGAAGTAAAAAAACCCCATAAGTATGCTCTTTCAATGAAATTAACTGTACAGTCTCCTTTTTCCCCTTTAAACCTCCTTTTGGATTTAGGAAAGGGCAATGTTTCTGTCACTGCTTCTGCCAAAAGGATTAACTCTTCTGAATGCGTTATTTTCTTTTTCCTAGTTATAATTCATGTTGTAACAAGAATAACTCATTGAATCCAGTTTTAAAGGGGAACAGGAAGGTTTTTATTTCCTAAATGATATGCCCTCATATCACAAACCAGCATACTAACATTGTTCTCTGACTGTGTTAATGATCTTGATATCTCAGTAGGGCTAATTAAACAGAAAACAAGGGGTGAAAGGCAGTATCTACAGAAAATTGTATTCTGGGTAACATTCCAGCATCTTGGAAAGATTTTAATAATTGTTTTTATACAGGTCCAGCTGTTGACCATGCAGCCTGAGGGGAAGTCCTTATTTATGAGAAGAACTCTTCACCACTGATTGTAATCATGTGCAAAATGGTCTTTTCATCTCATGCTCATGAATACATCTTTGTTAAACTAAACAAGAGCTGCTGACTCAACATCTGCCCTTAATGCATGCAACTCACCTTTTGATCTCAGCATCTATTTGGACGGCTAAAAGGAGTTTATGCTTTGAGGGGACATTTCCAGTAATTATTGGGACTATTTATTTTTTTTGCAAAACAGGAAGACATTTTTAAACAAAAATGCTTTCCTTTGATAACCTTATAAGGCATAACAGTTAATATATTCTTTCGTTGAATTACACTTTCTGAAAATCATTAGAGGCTTTGTGTTATGAGTGTTATATATTGAAGGCAATGAAGGGTGAGAAAACATACAAAAACTGTAAGGAAAGCAATAATTTATTGCATCCTGTGGGACTCAACTACTTGTTATAAATTCATTTTCCATATAAATGGGCTTTAAATTAAGATTAAATTTGATGCTGGTGTTGTAATTGTTATCACACAAACTTTAAACAAATTTCATTCTTTGGCTACTCTTTTATGCTAATGTCTAGAAAAATAAATTTTTGTTTTTTCATTCTTGTATTTCAAATGAACCTAAACTGACTGCAGTTAAGGTATTTGGATTATTGGCATGTCTGACAAAGCATATTTTGTACACAAAGATTTAAAGAAGTGACCTCCATTTAACTAAATGTTCAATAGTCTGTTAACAGATCTGACTACTTCAGGTGATTCATATCACACAAAAATTAAGATACATTGAATACTTGTTCTAACACCATTCTTCTATCCATCATCTGGAAAGTTTTAGAGAAGGTCTTCGGGAAGTAGCCTGATTTGACCTTGTTCTATGATCACATCAGCTGTCAAACTCCGTCCTGTGGTCCAAGATGCAAGTCTGGATGTAAAATTCATACTGGGATCAATGGTCAGAGAAGATGATGGAACCTGTGCAAGGCATTCACCTCAGCTCCTACTAAGGTGCTGGAAAGGAGCTTGGTACAAAACACTGTGTGCTGGGTTTGCCCACTTTGGCATCCATTATTTCCTTGATTACTTCCTTGATGGGCAGTCTGTGCCGTATAGAGCCAGCAAATGGTAGTCAGCATTCTCCCTGCTGAGCACCTGTAAGGCAAAACCAGGACATTTTCTCAGAGGGACAGAAAATTAATGCATAACTTTCACACTTAGAAAGTCCTGTCTTCTTAAAGGGACAGGATAGTCATGCAGGATAAAGTCAGATTATCTCAGTTAAAATCAGTTTTCCAGAGCTGCTCTTTTCAACTTAATGAATTCGTAAAATCGTCTTAGTTGTCAGCAAAAGTAGCAACACATTAACTTTGATTATTTAGAGGAGAATAACAGGGTCAGTTGTAGTGAGATTTAGGAAGTCAGATTTGCCAGCAAAGAAGCATTGGGAACTAAGTAAAGGTTTACTCCTCAGCAGCAAAGTCTGAATATTTTCACTCTCCTGTAAACTGGCTGTAGTTTATTACTAGAGAAAAAGTGGTAAAAATTTGGAGCCCGCTTTTTCATTAACTTACCAAAGGTTTGAACAAAATTCTTTGGCTTTATAAAAGGAATATTAAAATTCCAATAACTTTTTCCTTCTACAAATGATCAGAAAGTTAGCAGTGCTCACGTGTGAAGTTTCTCAAATCCTTGCATATATTTACCCAAAAAAATAATCCTCTCATGGCTTCTTTTACTTTAAAACATTGAGAATACTCAAAGGACTATAATTTTTAATGAGCTAGAGGTTGGTTTAGTTACAGTTGTTCTTGATTAGCTGCTTTTTCAGTATCTTTTAGTTCACATGCATCCTTGTTAATTGTAATGAGGCGCACCAGAGGTCATGCAAAACTGGTTGAAATGATTCATCTTTGTCTTGATCTGTGTGGTTGTTTGAAAAACCCTGGGTGTTCCATTCCATGGTTTTGTTATTCTTAATTTATGAACTATCAGCTATATGTTCTCAATTTCCAGATGTTGGAACAGGCAGCCCATTTCAAACTACTGCCATGCAGCAGTAAGAAGGTTAATTATATACACAAAATGAAGTTTTTTCAGGTGTCAGAGCAGAAGCCGTTAACAATTGAGCCATGCACCTTCACAAACACTTCCAAGAGTATTCCACAAAGGAATTTTGCAAAGTAATGTAGGATACGGCCAGATGCTTAAGGTCACTTGTGCTGTCCTTGTATGTTTTACTGTCTAGACTACATTGGTTTTTTGAGTAGTAAACTCTTAAGATATATACTGAAGATAATTTGCAATGATTACCAGCTGTTGGTAATCTGTACCAGTAACGTGCAAACTCCAAAATCTAATACCTAAAATGTTGTGAATGGAAAAGATATTTCTCCAAAATACATTGAGGTTTACACACAGGGTAGATACTTTCTATTTATAATTTACTAACACAAGAGTTTTGTTGCATAGTAGTCCCTTCTCAAGAACCTGTAGTTCTTGTCCGTTACAGAGACGGGAATGATTTAACTGGGAATCTTCTCGGTCTCTGGGCACAAAAAAATCCCGTAAAAGTTGAGATTCAAAATCATCCTCAACCTTTAACAACAGAGGATCATGTTGTATGTGTGGTACTCATTTTTCACAGGATTTACACAGCAGTATTAAACGGACAAGGTCTCATGACGTTGCTAGATTAAAGCCTCTCAGGTTAGTTCAAAGGTATTCTCAGGTGTTCTTATTTTCTAGAGAAGACTTGGTAGACTTTTACAGTCATTATAAATATCACAGTTACAGTCTGAATTCAAAAGTCCCTAAACACTCACAATTTTATGCAAGTCCCTTTGCATCCCAGTCAGCTCTAAGAAGAGGTGCTTGACCAAATGCTTGGTGTGTACATGTAGGTCTGCACACCATCACAGTTTCCATATTTTAACTGTGATTCTTGTCCTAAGTAGATACACACTAATGATTTTTCTTTTCACCTGGAAAAGAGAATTTTATTTTATATGAGGTCAGATTTGAAATGTATAGCTGCTCTTCCTCCTGTGCTTCCTCTAGGCTCATGTATAGTGATACATGAGTAACCAGCTGGAAATAGCTGTGTAAGCACAGAACTAGCTGAACCATTCAGTTGGGATTCAAGGATGCAGGCAAGGGCAGGAATGCATCTGATTAGGTCACAAATGATGAGAGCCAAGGTCAGCTGCTCTCACATTTCTGGCCTTCATCACTACATTACTACTGCCACAATTCTAATATATATGTATATATATATATATATATATATATATATATATAAATTGTGTAAAATATTTGTTTCAGCAATTAATCTAGCTCTTTTGATCTGGTCTTTCCAGAGTAAGGCAGTCTTTTCCTCTTGGCTTTATACAGATGTGTATTCAATTTATCTAAAAGGAAGCATTGTTTTCTGTCTTTAAGTATCTTTTTACAGTAATTTTCAGAGAATTACTTAATGAACACAGTAATAATTAGTTTCTCAACCTATATATACAGGAATGAGAGCAATTTCTTTCTGTAAGGTGGGAGGTAGCACTGCTATACCACTCCTTGTAAAATGAGTCAGGTTTAATCAAAATTTAAAAATTACATCAAAACTGAAAATAACAAAAGGTAAAACAATAATCAGATTTATGTGAATTGAAAGTTAGAAAAAAATTTCAAGTGTTTTTCAATTACTTTCATCTGTCTTCAGGGGTTTAAAACACTTCTCACCTTACAATATTTTTTCTCTCAGACCTGATGAGAAAATAAGCTACACATTTTTCAGATAAGCCAGAGGCTTTTTGCCTCACAAAGATTCTGACCAATACCAGTTATGGTGGTGAAAATAACTCACAGGGAATAACTTGGCAGGTTTTTAATAATGCCTTCTGAGATTCAGATACTAAGAAAGTAGTTGATATTTAGGTTTTTAACCTAGGGTAATATGGTTCTATTGCAAAATATGATTCTTGGAGGAATACAAACTATACAAATGGAATTGTAAACTTTACTGGTAGCTTTCCTTGTTTTAAAATTGTGCTTTTTTTTTTTTTTTGTTTTAGAACTATGCATTTTTAATTTTAAAATGCTGTATATGGTGGATACTTTTTTCTGTAAAATATGTGTTTTGATAACAGGGAATCAAAATTATTCAGAACTCAGATATACAAACCCAGATAATGTAAAAATTATGTTATCTCCTTCTGGCTTAGATATCGCTTGTCTCATATCTAACCATACTTGTTATTTAATAAAACAACAATGTTCACAGAATTCTGTAGGGTTTAATAATAGTGGGTTTTGTTTTAGCATTAGTTTTTTCAATTTTAATTTTTGTATAACGAAGTGCTTTCTTTGAGGGTTTAGTCAGCAATAGACGAAAATGTTGTTCATCCTTTAAATTTTAATGCAACTAGTGGCTGTAAAATCTTTAGGCAAGCTGCTGGTCAAACCATTTTTCCCTTTTTTCTTTATTTTTTTAATGTTGCAAGTTAAAATGCTGGCATTTGTAAACTGTATTCACTGAAACTTCAGGCCATTTTTTATGTTGAGAAGCCCTTATTGTTTCTTCTTGCCTACATTTAGTGGTTTTGGCACTTCTGAGACTCAATTAACTTCAGTTCTGGGGAAACTACATTATAAGCAAAATTTTACATTGTAAACCTATTTTATATAAGTCCTATTTTTAAACAAATGTTTCAGAAAGGATAGAGTACTCTGACACAAATCTATGGCATAGATATTTATTTTATAAACAATGGTTTTCTAGCATGTTATTTCTTTTTATTTTTCCCTGTGATACGAAATGACTGTAAAGGCTAAATAAATCTGTAAGAAATGGTAACCCTACAGATTGTTCTTAGTTAATTTGCTTTTCCTAGCATAATGACAAATATTTAAATGACAAGATAAATTAAAATTAGACATTGTTGGGCAAATCTTGTTCTTATAACTTATATCTGTTCTATTAATCCTGTAGAATTTTTCTGGACATAAATAAGAAAAGCCAGAAACAGGTGAATTTTAACTTGCTTGCTTTATCTAAACTGATTATGGGTCAATTTTGTTGTCATCTATGAGTACTCAATTGCATAATTCTGTTGTGTCTTGCAATTAAAAATAAACAGCAATTACAATACTAGAAAAATAAAGATATATAAATAAAATGAAAGTTTCTTGCAATTTTTCTCCAAAGTTTTGGATTGACTGTAAGAAACAACTTTTTGCAAAAACCTAAACTCCTCAACTTTCATCAAAGTATTAGCATTATGTCCTGATATTCTGAAGCAAAAGCTGAAATTATAAGTCTAAACAAAAGCAAACAGGAATGGGCTTGCTCCTACCTGTTTATTTTATTTTCCACTTAAAATAGTAATATAGTTGTTGCTCTAGATAGAGGATGCTCATATAAAAAAGGAAGGTGAAAATGGAAAAATCTCCCACCTCCTTTCCACTCTCCTAATTTTCTTCAAATATATTTTGCTTGAGAAAAAAAATAGGATCAGATTGATGAAGACACAGGGAAGTGTAACAGCAGAGGGTGAATTGAGGACCTGAACCATCAGATGTGGTAAAAGAACAAAAGAGGTCAGTGCTTCAATTGGAGGTGAGCAGAATGATAAAGCTAGCACACTATTACCACGACAGGGGCAAGAGCAGATGTTATCAAGAAAGAAAAAATCTGCAGATATTGCTGTTGCAATAAATTGAAGCACAAGCAGACATTGCCATCATGATCAGGATGAAAGAACAAAAGAAGCAGAGAGAAAGCATCAGTCTTGCTAAAAAATGTAGCAAACAGGATCTTTTCTGTTGCTTCTGTAAGTCCTTCTACTGTTGAGAGAACCAAACACATGGGAAGTGTACCATCTAAGTGCTACCTACAAGAGTGTGTGGCATCATGAGAAACCAGCTACAGTAACTGCAATAAGCCATCTTTTTATTATCCAAAATCCTCTGAAATCAAACAGATTCTTTTTTTGTGTATGGATTAAATAGATTTTGAAGAACAAAAGATCCAACCATAACAAAATCCACTAAGTTCAGTGCTGCAATAAACCCTCCATATTTTAACTTTGGGCTAGACGTCCCTCACTTTTACATTCAGAGACTTCTGGAAAACTCAAAAACTGGAGATGTTCAGGAAGAAGAAACATAATTTTTAATCTATACTGGATCTACCCTAGGCTGTTTTGCAAGGTCTGATACTGTTGTGGTACCCTGGAATCCTCAGATGTAGGATTTTCCATTCTGATGATTAATATTGATTGTATTTATGCGAGCTTGGAAGACATAAGGTCAAGAGCTGCAAGGAATGAAAATGCAGTTGTTAAAGACTTCTTCACACATCCTGTGCCCTAACCCTAGATGTGGGGAGCAGTCTGAGCTCCATCTAGACCTTTGGTACAGGGTCTAGTACAGGCTGAATGAGTCCTTTGACACTGGGGATTACTCACGTGTGGGTTGGGACGTGACCAAAATCCTTTAAGTTGCAGTTCAGATAAGTATTTTGTAGCATCCCTTTTCTCTATGAGGGGGTTCTCTAGAATGGCTAGTCCCATGAAGTACCAATTATTCATTGAAATGATGTATTATTTGAGGTTATCTATATAATAGAATTACAATTCTATTGTGCATCAAGACTATTGGGCTTTCTGGTTAAAGAGTAAGTGTATGAAATATAAACTTTAATATTGAGCTATAACAACTTTGAAATGTCCTTTCCTCTCCTTCAGTTCATTAAGCCTCCAGAGAAACTTTCAAAGGCCATTAGTTAATTTCAGCTTGGGTTTCTCATCTCAATCTTAAACAGCAAGAAATAAGATTTAATGACTTTAGAGGTCATGACTTCTTTGTCATACACTGTCTTGGTTTGGTGACCTGCTTCATTATGACCAGAACTGTATCACTTGTTTATTCCCCAAGCACTGAAACTTAAAATATTCTCCTTCTCACTTTCAACCTTTTAAACACAGCACAGATAATTTATTAATCATTATGAAATGAGCACGTAAGCTATTTAAGTACTTTGTTGAAGTTCAGAGTATCAAAGGCATGTTATACTGTGTGATCCAATTTATAGTTTAGAACTATGTACTCACTTTGCTCACTGTTATTTCTGTTGGAAATGTGCATCAAGGTAGTATATAATCTAACAGTCTTTTTTGAGATCTTTAACAGATCTTTTCTAATCTGCATTAGAAAAGAAGGAAACTAAAACAAAGTATCTATTTGTTGAAGTAGTTAAACCAAAATTCCATCTAGAAACTTCTTAATCTATTGAAAAGGTAACCTTTTGCCAGAATTTAATGGAGACACATTATGTAATTCCCCCTGCCCTATTTAGTCGTTAGTGAAGTGCACCTCAGCAAAAGATTGGTGTTCAAAAGTGCTTGTTATTACTTGTTACAATAAAAATAAGGAAAAGGTAGTTTGTCTGATTCTGGGTGTTTTGGAGAGAACTGTAGCTGACAATATCCCATGACTCACAGAGGATCCACTTTAGCCTCCTAGGCAGTGTGAGCAAGTAAGTTTAAATCTGTTTTACTGATGACCCAGTTTTATTAGATTTCTCAGTGTATCCTTGCTCTATCTCTGGATGCATCCCACCTACACTTGTCCTGATCATTAGGAGAAAATCATTGCTCACCCTTCATAGCTAGAGTACTAGTTTGTATTACCATTGATTCAATAGGATGACAGAAAAATTTAGGTTGGAAGAGGCCTCTGGAATTCAGCTAACCTGTCTCAAAAGCAAGCTTAATGTGACAGTTACACCGAGCTGCTCAGGGCTGTGTCATATCAAGTTTAAAAGGCCTCCATGGATTGAGATGCTTTAGCCTCTCTGGACAACCTGTTCTTAACTATTTTCATTGCCCACGGCTTTCCTTAAAACCAGACAGAACATTCCCTGCTGTAAACATCCCCTGCTAAGAAATGTAAAGCATTTGTGATGCCTCTGGTCCTTTAGCTTCATAGCTCTGAGTACAGTCTGGCTCTATCTTAACCCAGCTTTGTGCAGAGGAAGGCTGTAATTAGCTGGCTTCTGTGCCAAACAAACCCGGTTTCCTTGTCCTCTCCTCCTTGTCCTCAGATGTCTTCTGTCCCAGACTCCTAATCAACCTTATGGCCTTTTACTGGTTTCACCCCAATTTCTTTGCACTAGGAAATCTAAAATTGGGCACAAATATTTCAGAGGTAACCTCATTAATGTCAAATAAAGGGAAATAATCATTTCCCCAACCTGTCTCAACTCATCCAGGGTTTGCTCCATCATAGATCCATAATTTCACCATGATCACAAGCTTTGCACAGCTCCTGTTAGGCCATTCCTCCAATTTATTGCAGGCAAATTGCTTTTATGTCCTATGTTATCAGTTATTCCCCAAAATCTGGCATCCAACTTGATAATATTCCTACAAAAGTCATTGAAGAAGATGCTCACATTTTGAAACCTTGAGCAATATCACAAAAAACTACCAGCTATGCTACTCTCTAGACTCAAAAACTCACTTATTTTGCCCACTTTGAATAGTGTATCTCTTTGAAATAACTAATTACTGTACTGAAACCCTTTGTGACAACAACGTAAAAAGCATTCTTTGTTCCCCATATTTTTTCTTAAACTGTAACCAATGTGTCTCTAAACCAGGTAAATCAAGCAATATAGATCCAGATATTTGATCTATTTTTTGGTATTGGAAAATCCAGTCCAGCTGTTCCTAATTGCCTCCTTGTCCTTTTGTGTTTGGAGATGGCTTCTGTGAGGATTTATTTCTTGATTTTCCTAGGGACAGAGGTTAAACTGAAGCTGCTGGGCCTGAGTTATCTAAGACCCTTCTATTACATTTTCCTTTCTCCATTTGCATGGGATTTTTGCTGATGAAATTACTCTTCAAAGTTTATAAAGAATAGCCTTTCAGTAACTAGGGGAGCCCTTCCAACAGCACAAGATGAACCCTGCAAGTGCATATATTCATTCAAAAAACAAGAAAATTGATGTTGTCTTTACTGTCACCAAAAAGGAAAAAAAAAAAAAAAAGAGCATGATTAATCTCAAAGTTTAGTGAATGCAGCTATAGACATGGAAGAGAACATCTTCCAGTAGAGTTTTCCATCTATGGAGGGCAAACAAGCTTCTTCACTGCTAGCCCTTGCTCTATTTGCATAATTGTGTGTACATTCAAAGGGACAGACATGAAAAAAAAACCTGATTCTAATCCTTTCCTTACTTTGTTAGTCCAGTGATAATCTAAGTTTCAACTCCTTGTTATATTTTAACTTAGATTATTCTTGGTAAGGTATTAATTTCTCCTGTTTTCACCAGTGAAGCACCCTCCACAAGACTGTGAAACTTGTCCATGCCCAGTTTTACAGGCTTGTACAGAAGCAATAGTTAACACAAAACTCCGTGTTTGGGACCCCAGATTCCACAGGCTGGGCCTCAGCTGGCTCTTCCTTTTGTCTAGTGAGAAGAGCTGTTCAGACCTTACTCATTTTTGTACAAGAGAATGAGAATAGTGTTTCAGACAGCCAGGAATAGTTCTTGAAGGAGAAAAAGTATAACTGTCTGAGTTCATTACAATTGACTAGCCCCTTATAACCGAGATATTTTTGATTTTCTTGAACTGCAGTTGAAAGTCTCAAGAGAAAGCAAGGTCATTATAAGGGCTATATTTTATTTTAAAATCAGTTAATTAATATAATAGCTTCCTGGACTTTCCAATAGCTGGAAAATGACATTTTAAAAACAATGTGATCTCCAAAAGGATTAAATGCTTTTAAGAAAAACTTTTGTTTGGTAATATAGTCTTCCAGGCACTTTATTAATATATGGATAAACCCCCATCTGGGTCTTTAGTCTTAAAAAATTGATGGAAACATTATTTATTAAAATATACAGGGTATTGAAGGATACTGTTTTAAATAAAGTTCAAAAATTGGCAGAATTTTGGGATTTTAAACTGAGCTTCAGGCAGAGATAAATATTATGATAAAGTGTTTTGTAAATTGCTTTATATTTCAATAAGTAAGTCTGCTGTACATGTTTTTTAACTGAAGAGATAGAATTAATATATTCTTAAAAAGTGTGTACATTGTCTAGAGTTGGACTGGACTTTGTTCTTTTGTCTGGATCATTATTATTAGTAGTTTCTTCTGTATAATTCTCAGTAGGTCCAACTGAGAGCCCCAAATAATTCACATAATGAACTAACTGTCTGCTACCAATTTCAAGTCCTTGCATTTCGTCACATTCAGTATTTGAAAGTGGATGTCAATTTGCTTGCAACCATGTGTAAACAGTAAGGGTGCTGTAGTTTAGAATGGTATTCTCCAATTTAGTGTTCCCACTGAATCTGCTCCAAACCATGTGCTGCTCACTAATTCACCTCTTTCCCTGACCTCTTCTGGGGCAAGCTGGAGAGGAGAATTAGAGGTACAAAAGGTAAAGATCAAAGGTTGAGATAAGAAAAAATTTACTGGAAAAAGCAATGAGATGACCAAACAAACAGTAGCAACAACTACTACATACTAATGGTAGAGGGTACAAGAAAGAGGCAAATGGTCCACATGCAGTACCCCTGAAAAAACCCAACTGCTCTCTGCTGCCATTCT
Organism: Urocynchramus pylzowi; assembly: GCA_013397555.1. Lineage (NCBI taxonomy): Eukaryota > Metazoa > Chordata > Aves > Passeriformes > Fringillidae > Urocynchramus > Urocynchramus pylzowi. The sequence continues at coordinate 309,372 of VZRH01007327.1, read as the reverse complement.
GTTCCCACCTGGAAGAGAGCCTTCCCCCCTATTCCCAGAAAACTATGTGAGGTGGTTTAGCATAACCTTGGGGTCCTGGACATACCCCCTCCTGGCTACTGCAAAAAAATTCACCCTGTCCTAGCTGGACACACTACCTTTATTTCTTCTAACCCACAATGAAAAAAATTTGCTGTTTCTGCTGATTCTATCATTAGACTTGACTGCCCTGTAACATCACTGAAGTGTTAAAGGTCCTGCTAGAAAACATGTACTGTTACCACAATTTGATTTCACTTCCTTAAAAGGAGCTTCCACACTTTTCTATCAAAACATAAAGCTAAGTTTTTCAAGAAACAACAACATCTACCTTAATGCTATTTCACAGCAGAGCGGTGGTATTAGAATCCAAGATGTCTGAAGTCAACAGTGGAGACAACTAAGTGGTGTATTTCCTTTCTTTATAAAGGAGACACAAAACAAAATTCAGAAAACCCCAAAACAGGCCTCCCAAAAGTTGATGGGCTAAGTAAGGTTCTAACCTACAGGTGTTTAATCAGAAACCATTTCAATCAGAAAGGCCCCAAAACCAAATGCGCTCCCATAAATGACTGTGATTTGTAAAATAGCTAGTGTAATCCAGGATATTTGGTCATGTCAAAGCTGGGAGAATAACTTGGAATAAAATCCACTGTCCTCATAATTTGAAGCTATTACCCAGATCAATGGCCTTATATCTTATGATAAACTGTTATAATAACTCAGAAAATACAATCTGACCCATTGAAATATTAATCTTCTTCCTTGAACCTTTTGCACATGGAAAATAAATTTATTCTTTTGAGACTATTAAGTAGAACTAAATTCTGTATTAAAAAAATGTTATTGATGCATCTGTGAAAAGGAAGTCCACATTTCTTTACTTTTGAATAATGAGGACTTTTCGCACTGCTTTTCCCAGAAGACCATACCAACTTCATTGGCTGCAAAAATGTACATCTCAGTAAGGTTTTCAAATATAGATCATAAGTAAGGTCACGTTTATCCATAATGCAGAAAACAGATTTCTGCATAGTAGCATTGCCAAAGCACAGGAAGGTATTAAGCATCCTATAAAATTAACACTGAGAAAAGTCAAAAAGTATATATCATCTCAGTGAGATCAGTAATTACTAAGTTCTATCTCTCCATATATTTAGAACATATTTATGAAAAACATCCACACAGATGTATGCATGTATTTCAGGAATGTGCATTGTTTAAAGGAAGCTATCACAATTCCCTTTCCCCTTACTTTTCTGCCTCATATTTCTTTTGTTTCAACAGCCTAGTGGCCATCATGATTGTGTTTGGCAGACGTCTGATTTACCCCATGCCTGAGGTCGGTATAATGCAGCCCCAGCAGAGACAATGTTCCTCTCTCTTTGTTCCTCTCTCCCCTTTCCCTTACCTGCTCTCTCCTGCACAGCTACAATGATTCCTTCAAAATCTTCTCTGCCATGCAGAGATTTGCAGTCTTTGCAGGAACTTTGCAGGGGTACCTGGAGGGATGCAGCCTTTTCTTCCACTAGATTAAGGTCTGTAGCACAGTGAAAGCGGATCTGATGTCTGATGTAACCATTTGACCTGGGACCAGCATTGCTCAGACTCCTCAAAGCTCCTCAAATTCTGTTTGAGGCTTTATCACTTGGCCACTGCAACAGTTATTACCCTTAAAATTTCAAATCTGAATTTATAACTGACTTGCAAATCATCACAAACTGTCCTTCAACCCAAATGAATTTGAAAGGCATATAATCCATAGGCAAATAGGATTGATAAGACTGTCAGCATCTACGTTTCCCTCAACTGTAAAATTTCATCACTAAGAGACAATGTGTTTTTGTTTCAAAACAGACAATGCTTTGAGCTGTTTGTTGCTTAATATATAAATTAGAGAGAACTCTAAAAAACTATCCTCCTTTTTCAGTGTGCCTATTTATTGCTAATAAAATACAAATGTAAGCAGTAGTGGAGAACCTAAAGCTTGGTTTGTTCAGGAATTAAATTCTCTAAAAGTGAGAGACCTTCAAAGTTTTGATGTAGGAAAACTACTCTGATTTTGTGCACACATATCAAGAGAAAACTGGTTTCTAATTTGGACTTCCTAGCATAATCATCCACATCAAATTCCTAGTTATGTTTTTTGGGTGATAGCTCTTCTACTTCCATTATTGAATGGCCAAATAATGTGACTTGCATTGAGAGAGAGGAGGAAGGACTGACTCCTTAAGGGCTGGAAATTGCTTTGAATCTAATAACATTAATACACATGTACTCAAATACACTAACCCAAAAGGGCCTCTCGTGCCAAGGAAAGGAGAGAATTTTATGAATTCACAGGTCCATATATTGGGGTTTTTTTGTAGGACAGAAGTTATCCAAAATATTGGAGATCAATAAGATATTTTGAGAAGGCAGATTTTTTCAAGGAAACAATGAAAAACAAATCAGCTGTAAGAAATATTCAAGTATATTTTCATTAGTTTTCTTGCATCCTGGAAATTTTTCAGGTGTGAAAATATTTTAAAGAAAAAATATTATTTCTTATCATGTTTTATTTATCATGTTTGTATATTGTCCAGTTGATGGCCAGGTTAGCTAAGACTTTACATGTATAGAAGCTGAGCAGATTGCAAGTATTTCTGTGATGGAATTAGAATGAATTTAGTCAAGTGAGTGGATGTTACTAAGCCTTTGTGTTTTTTGCAGATGCAGGCACAGAAAACATCGATTAAGGGAAGAACCTACAACACCTTTCTCTCTTCACTTTGTTTCCTTTTCATGGGTGGTGCAATTCTCTGAAAAGCCATAGTGAAAGAGAATATTGTAGGCCTGCTAGGTCTGTTTGCTGTCCACAGTACTCACATGGTTCTCACAATATGACAGGACAATAGCAGCTCTGTAACCAAAGCACTGAGGAATTTCTTGTCCGCTTTATCTGTTTTTTCACACCCTGATCATGTGTGGTTTTCATGAAAATGTCCATATGGTGATGACAGGCCTAGCTCTATAAAGCAAGATTTTTCACCCTTTTTTACTGTTTGCTGAAAGCTCTCAGAGGGCCTTGAAGAGAAAAAAATGGCTTTAAACCTTAACAGGTCAGTCAAGATTTACAAATTATATTTGCTTTGCTCTTAAATTTACTTCTTGGTGAAATTATATTTTTAACATGCATAACATTTATGCATCTCTTGATATAAATATGAAAAAAAAGTTTATAAATTAAAGCCTCTTATTGAATAGAACAAGTATTTATGGAGTAAATGTTTCCATTTATATTTTATCTATTTAGAATTTCTATTAAATTGTTCAAATTAGTCACTCATAAATATGTGTTTTACAAAATCAAAACTATGATACTGCTGATGTCAGCTGTTTTCTGAGTCAAGTACCAGAGCTAAATGTATGCTTTAGTCTTAGATATGGGTTCATCGTAACTCCACCTTGAGATGAAGTTAGTTGTGATGACAATTTTCCATACAGTATCTTTACTTGAAAATCTGATAGACTTTTCTTCACATCCTCTGTGGTTACAGAAATATTAAGCCTTCTCAGAAATCCTCCTTTGATTAATTTTTATTATGTGCGCATGTGTCTTTATGGTATTACATACACATTTGTCTTTATTGTTCTGGTTAAAAATGGAACAGAGTATGATGAATGTGATAAATACCCAGCTACCAGTCTTCAGGAAGAAGAAAAGCTTGCCAAACAATTTTCAATCATTTACCTGCAGTCCTGGTCAACCAGGGAGGACTCAAGTGGCTGGAAGTTAGCAAATTTGATGTCCACTGATGAGAAGGACAGGAAGGAAGACCCAGAAAACTACAGACTTTCCAGTCTTACCTCAGTGACAGGGAAGGCAATGGAGCAGATCATCTTGAGTGTCATCATGTAGCACATACAGCTACATGACCATGGGATCAGGCTCAGACAACATGGTTTTATGAAAGGCAGGTCCAGCTTGACCAGCCTCATCTCCTTTTGTGACAAGCTGACCTGCTTGTTGGAAGACAGAAAGGCTGTAGACGTATCTGCTTGCCTTCATCAAAGCTTTTGACACTCTTGCACTCTCATTTTCCCTCAGAAACTGTCTGGTGATAATTTGGATGGGTACATTGCTGGCTGAGTTAAAGACCTGCTGGATAGCCAGGCCCAGAGTGTGTGCTGAACAGAGTCAGCTCGAACCTGTGTCCAGTCACAAGTGGGGTCCCCCAGGGCTCAGGGTTGGGGACAGTCCTGTTCAACACCTTTATCAATAATTTGGATGAGAGGATTGAGTGTCCTCTCATTTGCAGGGTTAGGCAAGTGTTGATCTGCTGGAGGTCAGAAGGCTCTGCAGAGGGATCTGGACAGGCTGGATTCGTGGACCAAAGCCAGTTAGATGAGGTTCAACAAGGTGAAGTGTTGGGTCAGGAATCCAGGACACAAAAAGCCCAGGCAGTGCTAAAGGCTTAGGAATGAGGGTCTGTGAAGACACTGATGGAAAAGACCCTGGAGGTGCTGGTCAACAGCAGCTTAACATGAGCCAGCATGTGCCCAGGTGGCCAGGCAGGCCAATGGCATCTTACCCTGTGTCAGCAGCAGTGTGGCCAGGAGGACCAGGGTGAGACCAGTGCCAGGAGGTCCTGTGTCCAGTTCTTGTCCCCTCATGACAAAAAAGACACTTGAGGTGCTGGAGAATGATCAGAGAACAATGGAGCTGGTGAAGGGTCTGGAGCAAGTCCTGTAAGGGCCCTCAAGAGCTGGGGTTGTTTAGCCTGGAGAAAAGGAGGCTCAAGGGAGACCTTATCGTCAAACTACTTGAAAGGAGGCTGTAGCCAGGAAGGGTTTGGCATTTTCTCCCAAGCAAAAATTTATACAAGAAGTGGAAATGGCCCTAAAATGTGCCAGGGGAGGTTTAGGTTAGATATTAGAAAAATTTTCTTTACTGGAAAAATTGTAAAGCATTGGAATAGGTTTCTTGGGAAATGGTGGAATCACCATCCCTGAAAGAGCGCAAAAGGCATGCAGTTATAGAACCTGGGGACATGTTTCCCCAGGTGAACATAGTGGTGAACATAGTGGTGCTAGCTTAATGAACTTAATGTTCTTAAAAGTCTTTTCAAACCTTCTAGGTTTCCATGATTCCATGAAACAGAAAATCATTTTCCCTTCAGGTTTCAGCAAAAGCAAAAAGCAAAAAGCAGACGGCAAATAAAAATTTCATAAGCAGTACAAATTTATTTGAAACTAGCAAGGGAGATTCTTGCTAGTTTCAAATAAATTGAAACTAGCTCTTCAACTATTCTATCTTAAATAGCTCTTCAGTATTCTATACTAAAACCAAGGAAAACTGTATGTTTGGATGCCATGCAAAGCAAGCAATAATGGTTTTATACATACAAACTGCTTATTGTAGAGTGAGAAGCTATTGCATTTTGGTTGATCCATAGAAATTACCTACTTCAAATTTTCAGTAAACATCAAATAATTCAAATCAGATTTACCCCAGAAGAGGAACTAGCCAGTTCCTCTAGAGGAACTAGCCAGTAACCCCAGAGGAAATAACTTTTTTCTTAGCCAGTTGTTACTCGTGCTGACTTTCAGGGTTCTGCAGATGAGTTCTGGAAAATTCTTTACATTAAAATCAAAAAGCTGCCTTTTTCCAATGAAAGGCTATCAAGGCAGAGACAACTTGGAAAATTATGGTACATTTCAATGGAATGGGGCAACAATTGCTGTAACATCCAGTTTTGCTCGCCAGCATATCCAAAACTCAAAAACACTGGAAGCTGGACCGGCCTGTTTGAGACATGACCTTATAGTAAATTTTGCAGAAGGTGTGCTAAACTACATCAGGAGTTGGTAAGAAAACATCTGAGATGTTCTTTAAATTCAGTAAATATTTTCAGCAGATAGAGACACCATTATACTCCATTATTATTTAAGACACAGTAGCTAAATAGCGTCAGCCCCTAAAACTCTCTTATTAATCATGAGAAAATTATGATCAGAATATTGGGGTTTTGAATCATAATTTCTGCAGAGTGTTTCCATATAATTTCAGATGTCTGTGCAGAACACAGGTGTGCAGGAGAACTGTGTAGGTGGGGTGTAAATGATAGATTAGATTCATTTTTTTTATGAAGCTGGCTCAGAGGTCTAGATTGACAAAAAGTCAGGGAAGAGTTTTCCTCTGTGTTGACACCCATTTGCAAAATAGGCTGTGGATAGGCAGCTGAACAGACTGCTGACCTGTTCCCTGACTGCCAGAAACTGCTCTGGTGGGAACTAATTCATAGCTGCAATACATCTGCAGCATAAACTGTAAAGTAACTCTTATTTTTCACACCATTTATTTATTTTTTTTCTGCCTTTGCTTTCTGGACACTCATATTACTGTTTCCAATAATATTGCTCCACATTAACTAAAATTCTGCATATTTACAAAAATTACTCCATATTAACAAAATTTCTGTCTGGCCAAATGAGTAAAAAAAGCATTTGAAAGCTACTGTGTTGAATGCAAAAGTTGGGATGCAGATAAAAAACTTTCAGAGGGGTTTTCATTTTTTATTCTTTGGCCGCATTTGGACTAGGGTAAGTGTCATGAGTCCTTTTGGACTGTGTCCTCATTGAATATCATTTTAAAGTAGCAATGTGGTTTTGAAACAGACCACACATTTCAGCCAACCACACATTGCTTTAGCACATGCAGACTAAACTACAGGAAATTTTTTAGAGAGGTTAGTGTCATTTTGATTTTCTTATCTAAAAAGGGGTGTTAAGACATCTCTAAAAAATTAACAACTATTACTTTCTCTCTTATGTTTATCAAAGTGGTGCCAAACAACTTTGAAAGTTGTGGTGGACACAGCAGCCTGTATTCACTACCAAAAGATGTTTAACAAAATAGCTGGCAATAAACTCCACAAGCAGTCAAAACATGCATGAGATAGATGTGCATGACCATAATCAACCAAAGCAACCATAATCCCCCATATTGTGTGATTTTGATAACTTTTACTTAAATTGGTATAGTTCTAGATGGTATCTACTGATTTGATCCATCAAATCTTAGCCCACTTAACAAAGCTCTGACTTTGACTTCTTAGAGAAGGCAACTCAAGCTGTGACCATATAAAACTTTGTTTCCTATCCAAAGGGCAAATTTATAGGTCAGCATAGTGGTGGTTTAGAAGGTAATCTATCACATAGTTTTTCTTGTTGTAACAACACTATTTTGCCCTAGAAAGGATGTCTAGGATATATTTTATCAAGTTTAAAAGTGTTTTTATGTAAGCTATGGTGACAACACATACTAGCATTATAATTGCTCCAGGGCTTTTCAAAACTGCTGCAGAAAGTAATACTTCACTGATTGAATATTTTGTTCAAAATATCCCTTTCAGTAGGTCCACTGGCAGAATACAAATACAGATATTCTATAGAGGTAGGCATGAGGTACACAGGAACATAAGAAGAGGGTAATTTTTACTTGTTATCAGTATCTTGTCAACTTCTTGGGATAGCAAGATGCCCTGTTACATTTACATGGTGATTTCCATTCCATTTCCAACTCATAAAACTATAGACTATCATTTTTCCTTGATAACACATTGGCTGTACAAGAGAGATAAAAATTAACTGAAAAGATCTTACCGGCAATGTGTTAAAAGTTAACAAATAACTGGTTTCTACATCAACAGAAATGGACCGAATTTTCATCACAAAACTATTTCAAAATATATCAATTTCTGCATCTAGGAAGTTTTGGGGTTTTTTTTTAATTGGGAATAAATGCCAACATTGAGAGTCAAAAACAAGGTGATTTTTTTGGTTTTGATGGGAACTCCACTGAAATGCATTTACTTTTTACTATTTGTTATCAATTATAAAGACAGTTCTTTTAGGTTTAATGTGGAGACAAGAAAGTATAGGCAGGCTAGTAGATTGCTTTTGCAGTAAACTGTTTGATGTACTCTTGGTTTTAAATGAGAAAATATCTTCTAATTCAACTATAGCTACTTACCAGGTTTATCACTTTATATGTGCTCTTTTGAGGACTTGCATATTGGTATAAATCACCCAAGGCAGAATTACCAATTTTATAGAGAAAAATCAAATATTAATAACACAGTTGATGAAATCCTGATGCTCCCTTAGGAGTCTCGCAGTATCCACGGAAGACTTTCAGGATCCAAAGAAGTTACCAGCCATAAAGGTTGCTTATTGAGAAACTATTTAAGTAATTACATAATTTAACAAAAGCAAAGCAAAATTTTTTTTTTCTCACAAATAATGGAAAACATTAAGATCTGCAGGGTGTACAGGTCTGCTTATCCCTCAGACCAGATTCTTACAATGTGTTTGTGGTAATTAGAATATCTTATTAAAACTAATTTCCCTCCAGTTCTCTCACAGAAATTCTCCAAGCAATAACTATAGCCTTGCCAAGGCAAATTCCTAAATTATATCATTCTCTCTTGGGCAATCCCCTACAGATATTATTTGATCAGTTTGATTCAGAAGAATCCTATAAATGAAAGGGAAATGTGTTAATATTTTAAAGATCATCAGGTTCAGAAATTGGTAAAATCAGTTTCTCACTTGTTTCTCAAATACCCCTTTCAGATTTTGGCATGCTTTCCCAATGTTACTTATCTCCCATGGTATATTGAGTTCTACAGATTTCCATTTTTTTTTTTAATTACCAGCTTTTCAGTATTTATTTTATTATTCTTTCTTATATGTAGACCTTTCATTTTGGCTCATTTCACTAGTCTGTAATGCATATTTTCCTGCTGCTCCATCTGTCCTCTCTGGAGGTCATTAACGTAACAGTCCTTGTTATCACACTTTGCTAGCCAAAATTTATTAACATAATATAAATGAACAGTATAAATACAACCCACACTCACAAGTATCCTGTACTACTTGGAAAACAGAATGAACCAGCAGTGCTTACCTGAGGACCATTCCATGGCCACAGGGTATGTCCCAGCCTTTGTTGAGTAGTCTTCATTCCCTGTTCTTCCTTGAAGTGCAGTGTTACAAGAGGGAGGAGACAAAAGGTTTTAAGCTCCAAATGAACATTTTCCACCCATTCCACCCTTTTTTTCTAGTTCTCTAACATCCTTTTTAACATTCATTTAATTGTCTCCTACTTAGATTCACTTTTTTTCCACACTGTAATGTCTTTCACTCTAGTACCAATAACTGTCAGCAGCAACATACTGATTTGTCTCCAGCTAAAAATCAATACACTCCTTTTTGCTTTTCAGGCTGTCTGTCTGATTTCCTTTGCTTGTAATCTTGTCCAGTGGTCCACAGAGAACTCATCTCTCTTGCTACTGCCCATGCCCTCCCTATTTGTGTTGTGTTGGCTTCAGCAAATGCTTGCAAATTGCCCTAATCCCTTAGAACACTTCATTTTTTTTTCCCCCCCTTAGGGAAAATGTAAATTTCAACCTCAAACTCAGTCTGTCTGCTTTCTATAGTGAGTTGTCTTCTTGCAGCATTTTGTTATGTCACCCTCATCAATGCTTTCTTCCAGAAACTTCTGTTTGCGCTGAGTGACTTTTGACTGGGAAATTAATATCTTTGTTGAGATTTAATTCTGAATCTTGCAGAACTAAGTATTTCCAACTATGTGGCCTCATTTTTAAGACTATCATGAAATCAGCTCAAGTACAAGGCTCTGTTTCCCTCCTGCCTTTCCCCACCCTCCCTGCACACTCTGGCTTGCCAATTCCTTCTCTCTAAGGAACAGCCTTGATCTTTGTACTTGAGTTGGTGATTGAACACAATCACGGTGTTGAAAGTTTCTATATGTCCATGGAGGGAATATGACTGTTTTGGTCAGATAATTTGGGGAAGATATGGTCAATGCTCTTAGTACACACACACAGAGCATGTATGCCAGCTCCAAGGATAACTGAGGCAATAAATTCTATTCACACTCTAAACAATATAAGCTATGTGTAATTTCAATTGTTCACCAGAGTCTCTGTGGTACAAACTGGAGAAGAATCTTTACAACCCAATCTGTAACTTCTTGCAGTTTGCTTAAGAATTCTTGAATGATGAGCATCCTTTTTGTGTGTTTTTGTTTTGAGACCACAGGAGATCAATAAATTTTTGCTATACTAGCAAATGCTACTTTTCATCTTGGGGTCATATCCATACAGTTTCAGTGGATTCATTTGTTTGGGCTAAAGTTTATTCATTGTTTATAACATGTTTTAAGACAAAAAATAGAAATTATATTCATGGGACAGAATCCTGTCTTGCCTAGACACTGTGAATAATGAAAATATACTGTTATCCAAATCATCATCATATGAGGCAATAACTTGATGCAGACAATGAGAAACACTGCTCTCAGTGAGCAGCCAACTTTCATTTCAATGCACAAAGCACACATGAATTGAAGCAAACTTTGAAACCCAGCAAAACAGGCTGGGAAATTTCATAGGGTTAATTCTTTTCAATGGGTCTGATTTTCTGGAACTTGAAGTGGAATGCGAAGAACTTATACTCTCCTAAAATGCTTTAACATTTTCAGTTTCGTGTTTTCAAAATTAAAAAAAAAAAAAAAAGAAGGACAAAATAAAACATTGAATGTCACTGGCTAGGATGATATCTAGGGCTAAGATTCCTACTAGTAGGACCAAGCTGCCTTCATATTCATATCATCTGGTGCAATACAGTTTTCTATAAACTCTATTGATATTTTCCCCCACTTCTGAACCTAACTACAGTCATGTTATTTGCCAGCTCCCTGTTCACAAATTTTACATGAACAGTCAGAAAAGATCAAGTCACAGTGGGGAAAGAGAAAGCCAGCATCACCTGAGTATCTCTCACCTCTTGCCTTTTTCAGTGATAAAACTGAAATCATTGACTGCCCTACTTGCCTGCAGTATAACAGGATACAGTTCACAGTGAAGTCCCTTAATGGGTCAGACCATTAGAGTGCACAACTCAGTGCATTCAGGCATGTATCTCTCATACTAATTGCATCCAATCAAATAACAAGATCACTACAGACTCTAAATCATTTAGGCTTGTTAAAATGCCACTGCTAAGGCTCTTTGTGCCATTTTCAGGGTGGAGCTGCTTCAAGCTGTGATATGCTCTAGAAATGAAACAAGAAAAAGGAGGAGTAACATAAAATTCCCTTTGCATGTTTATAAATAAATGTAATCTGTTTTCTTAGCAGTTGTTATATTTAATTTGTAACATATGTCTTTTTTGTTAAAGGGAATGGTGCTGGTCTAGGGGCTTTTTTGTTTGTTTGTTTGTTTGTTGGTTGGTTGGTTTTAGGTTTTGAGGGGTGTTTCTTTATGGAGGGGTGGAGTTATTTGGGGTTTTTGTTTGAGTTTCTTTATTTGTTTATTTGATTGGTTGATTGTTTCTTCTTTCTGTGATGATTCTGCTGAGAGAGTTGCAGCTCTGAGTAGCTGCCAAGGGAGATGGTTACATACATATGAAACATGCAATGCATTCTCTGCAGATGCAGGACTCTAACCTACTCTCTTCCTGTAAACTTCTCCAGCTACCTCTAAGGATCAGAGGGTTTATACTCCCCACATCACCAAAGCAGCTCAATTTGTTTAAATCTTTTTGTGATTAAATTAAAATGTATGCTATTGTATTCACAACTTAGTTTTTCAGCAATAAATATTCCCCCAGTGAATAAATCCATCTCATCCTCATCTTGCCTTCTACAGCCCTGTGCCTGCACCTCTGAAAGACCAGGTCATGTCACGTAGCACAAGTGCTGAGCAATGACCTCGAGCAGAGATAAACTCCATTACCTTCTCAGTGGTCTTCCTGCATTTACTGTAGGCAAGGGTTCAAGTGCATTAGCAGAGAATAGAGGAAAGCTAACAGCTGAATGGTAAAATGCTTCTAGCACTTTTTCCTTTTCTCCTGCTAATTCAGAGAGCTGAAGGGACAGACACGGTTACACCTCCATTAGACAGCCTGAAGATGATTAAAATGCTGCATATTCTGGTTATTGCACAGAAGATTGCTTTAAAAAGCGCTATCTACATATCCTTTTTGAATAACCACTATCAAACAATAAGCAGTCATTAAAATACCCAAAAGGTAAAAATGTGAATCCAAATTTTTAAAATTTCAATGGTGGCTTACCTCCCAATTTCTTTTATTTTAGCCAAAGTGATAAAGTCACTCTGCTGATAGTAAAAGATGCAACTCAAAATTTTGTAAATTTTCATTAGTAATAATACTCTGAAAAACAGAAATCAAAGGGGAAAATAATGTCACTGCTGTTTAAAATTGAGTTTATAATATAATTTATTTTTTAAAATCACGTTTGCTTCCCAGTATTTCTGAAATATCTTTTTAGTATAGGGGTAGAAAGAGTAACTATGATACAATTCTGTCTAAGGTCTTCTGTAAGGTAATATGTAAGTCAAATTTTTTTGGTACTAGTTCTATGTATAATGAGGACCTATGTACCTGTTCAAGTGTTCATATAAAATATATATTTTTGTGGGCATATTTCAGCACATAAAAAAGAAATTTAAATGCCACAGACACAAAATGCCTCATGAATTATGAAAGTATTCACCCACCAAGTGTGTAAAGTTGGGTGTAAAAATTAAAGGCTAGAAACAGAAATTCATTTCAAGCCTCTCAGGCACTATTAGTGGTGAGTGGCAGACTCTCTCAGCCTGTGACACAGCCAGAATGAATTTCAGTTTTGTGCATAAGCATAAGTAAATAAAGCAGTGCTCTTCAAAGTGTCCAGCTCTCTCCAAAGCTGTGAGAACACCAGGCACTATCCTGCCCATTGGATGTGTGCCCCCTGCAATGCTGGTGTGAGGGCTATTTGCAATGAATAATGTTGGACTCTGTTAAACACAGGTGTAGGGGTGGCAACAGGAAAGCATCACTATTCCAAAGAACAAAAATTACCCCTGGTCAAAACAGTCACAGTAGAAAGGAAATTAATGTATTTAAGAGAAGGCAAAGTCATCAATACATTAGCTGCTGGGAGGGCACCTGAGGGCTTCTCCTGCATGTTAGATTCTGATTTACTGAGGGCTGAACATGATTTTGTATCCCTGTAACTGTTGCTTTCTCCCTCCACTCCTTACCTGTTTTATTACAGCCCTTTTTACTTGTTTAATTGCAAGAAAGTTCCTGTGAATTGTTAGAGGCCCCAAATTGTTCAACTAGTGCAAATAATATTCAATGTTGACAAATTGTCGTAGAGCTCTCAGATTAATATGCATTATCTGTGAAGACTCTTTCACCAGACAAGTTTTCTGTCATGACCTTCTCACTGCAAGCTTTAGCTGCCAGACCCTGAAGCCAAAGGGAGGTGACAGCGCTGCCCCCGGAGCCCAGCAGCACCAAGGCTGACCCGGTGTGCATCCGCAGCTGTCAGGGACGGCTGCGGGCACACAGCCTCCTTGGGCTGCGTGCTTGTTGTGTCTCCTCCTCGCAGAGATTTCACCTGAGCCTGCCTTGAAAATGCTGCCACAGCAAAGGTGATTTTTCAGGATGCACAGACAAAAACGCCCTCCTCAAAAACCCAGCAAACTCCCACTGTGACTCCGTGTTATCTAAGATTTGTTTGATGCAGATTGATCATTTGTAATAAATATGACAATTATGGCTCAGACTTTATCTAAGGTTCTGAGATGACCTAAAACTCATCAGAGTAAATCCTATTGCTGTTATTAGGCATAAAATACAGCTGGGTACCCTAAATCACAGGTAAAATAGAATTTATGCTTTTTTCAGATTCAGAAGTTTTAAGACCAGAAAGGATCATTATACCATCTGACTGTTTATCTATCATATTTCATCCGTTTCTCATTCAACAGAACCCATTACAGTTTTTTTGTACCTAAGCATATGCTCACATTGTTACAAATGTTTGAATTACCTTGTTTGAAAAAGCCATCATACCCAAGCCAATGTGCTGATCCTAGTCCATTGCAATGCCTTGGGTTTGCCATTTTGTAGCACATTTGCAACAAATTGGTCTGAATTCAGGATTAGTTCCTATGTCATTACACCTTCCAGCCAAAAGTTCATAATTTCTCTAAATGTCCTATGTCTCACACCTGCAATCATGCAAAAGCCCAACAAAACATTTTCCAGAATGGAATGAACTACTCACTGAAATATAGAGAATCCCTCACTTTTATTGGTAGATTTTTTTTACTGGATAATCAGCATCATTTAAAAATGTGCTGTATTAGTCATTTGAATGTGACTGGCTCTAACTTGCAGCAATTCACTCTTGTTATGCACTTCACAGGTAGTTTAAAAGGCTATTTAGTTTCAGATAGTTTGTCCCTCTGAAGCACTTGCACACCATAATCAAGTTGTCTCTTCACTGATGTGATGAAGTAAATTGATTAAGCTCTGTATGTTTCTCACTAAAAAAAACAACTTCTCTTGCTCTTGAGTGTGATTGTTTGTTTTCTCTGATTTTCCACCTAGTTTTAAAGCGATGGGAAAAAAAATCCTCTACATAATATTTATGGACAGTGAAGACATATTTCACGTCTAGAGGTTTATGTGCCTTCTTTTTCTCTCCTGACTCTTTATTTCCCTGCTTATCCATGTAAATATCACCTCAGAATTTAAGTCACTGAAGTCCACACAAAATTATTTATCTCCTATGACCTTTAATTCTTCCAGATCACTGCTTTCAAGAATATACATGACCATTCTGCATAACATAGTGGTATGGCTTTTTTCCCCTAGATATTGTGTCTTGGAATTTGCTGAAATTGTTTTATTCTAATAACCTAAGTGTTCCTCTGCTGATCTGTCTTGATTTTATCAGTCTCTTTCTGGTCTTGGGGGTCATAAACTGCACAGTATCTTGGTGTAGACTAGTGAGAGCCAAACAAGTGGAGAGAAAGCCACTAATTGACTGGCTAGTTCACAGTCCAGTTGGCCTTCATAGCTGCCAGAGCACACTGCTGCTTTCTGCTCAGCTTCCTGCCACACTCAGATACCAAGTCCTTCTACAAGGATCCTCCCTACCAAGCAGTCTGCTGGAGGGGTTATCCCTCTGAGGGGTAGAATTTCCATTTTTCCTTGTTTTAAACTTCCCCTAATTGGGCATCAGCTTCAAGCTTGACATGAGTACAGCACCTTTGCTCCTCCAGGTTACAAAATCACAATCAGGACAAATCCCAGTACAGATCTCTGCAGTAGTCCCCTTGACAATGGCATTAACCAAAACCTCCTGAGTCCAACATCCAGCCGGGGCTTCCTCCATCTGGTAGTGCACACATGCAGACAATAGAGTCCGTCCTCGGATTTGAGAGTACTGTATGAAAGGCAGTCAAAAGCTTTGCTAAAACTGAGGAAAAGGTACCAACTGCTCTCCCCTCATCCACAAATCATCCTGTCACATCATCACGCAAGTAATTATATTGGTGAGGCACACACAGGGCCACAAAGAAGTTTAAGAGACTGGAGCATCTTTTCCATAAGCAAAGAAGTTTAAGAGACTGGAGCATCTTTTTCTCTTCTCTTTTACCCTGTAGAAGAGAAGGCTCAAAGGGATCTTGTCCACATCTATAGGAGGATAAGAAGAAAAGGAGAAGAGGGGGCCAAACTGTTCTCAGAAGCACCCACTAACAGGATAGTCAAAACATGTTAAACTATATGTGAACATGAGAAGATACCTTTTTTAGTGTGCAGGCAGTCAAACACTGGTATAGATTTTCTAGAGAGGAGTTTTTTTCTTGAAGATACACAAAACTCAGCTGGACATGGTCCTGCACCATCTACTTTAGCTGATTCTGCTTGAGCGGAGAGATTGGACTGGGAGAATTCAAGTCCTTTTAATTCTAAATCATTCTGTGATTTATCAATTTCAGCTTTAAGTTCTGCCTTTTAACCTAAATAAATGATGTATTCTTTGATTTGTAAGTATTTTCTTATCAAGATTGTCATATAGTGTCTGCCTATATCTTTTTTAATTGACCTAAAGGTGGGACTTTGTTTCTACTTTATTCATGTAGAGAAGCTCATTGTCAGAGCTGAGGTGCACAAAGGCTTGGGGTTAAGCACTTTCAGGTTATGAAGACTAACTATAGCATTTCCAGTCTTTCACAGGTTATGAGCTTTACAGAATAATACTAATATCTTAAGCATATCTAATCTTGTGGTTTCTTTTCCTAAGTAATTTGTATTCACGTAAAATGCAATGGGCACTTAATAGTGGGATGGCTTTTGTGTATGTGTATTGGCAAGGGTTTTTCTGATACGGTTTTCAACCCAGGATTAATTTTTCAGGGATAGAGTTGTTGATTGTAGTTTTTGTTAGATACAGGCATGACTACCTGAACACATCACTGCTCCACAGAGGGGACAGTCTGACACAAGGCATTCTGCCTTAAATACATGTTCTCCCTATGGGGCAGTTACACACACAGATAATCATGGCTATACAGTTGCATTTATTTAGTTATATAGAATTGTTTCAGCATCCTGTAGATCCATTTTTGAAAATGCATCCTGTAGATCCATTTTTGAAAGATAAAAGGAAGACTATAAACACTAAGGCTGAATCTCTCAAAAATGGTGAGTCAAGATATATACTAGATTAGAAAAGAATCTGAGTAGAAAGGGGGTTTTGAGTATTTTCTGATTACTTAAAAAAGAACCAAACCGGCACATCTACTTTCAGAGTGCCTCCAGATGTGTTTGCTTGACTCATCTTCCTTTCAGCCTCAACGTACTCTCTGTAAACGTCAGGGTAACTGTTGACTTTTGTTGTAGTGTGTTTTTATATTTTCTAATACTTTGTAATACTTTACAATCCTGTCCCTAGTTGCTCTCTCTAACAGGCACTTTGCGTCTAGATCCACTTGATAACCCAAGGTAATTCACCATGGGAAACCCCAAGCAAATTCAGCTGACCTCCTCTTTTCTTTCCATGTAGGAGCAAGGCAGTTCACGTGATTTACAGCACTGCCTTCCCTGTTCTGGCTGCAGAGCTACCACATATCCTTTCCCTCCTCCTCCTCTATTCCACATTCCTAGTGCCAACCTCCAGCACCACTCAGATTTTCCCCCACCTGGAAATTCTCCACACTCTTAATTGGTTTTGTAGGTCTCTAAATTTCCTGTCAGAGGAGCTATCTTTTCTCCTTGTCTTATAACCCCCAACCTTCTCTCTAATAAAACAATCAAATCCTACTTTCAACTTTCCAAGTGCTCAATCAGTCTCCCTTGCCCTTTGCTATCCTCTTCACCCTTGCCCCATGGTCTGCAGAGGCCATTCCTTTTATGTATCTAATGAATGTCTGAGTTCAAAATTTTTTATAAAAGGAACTGATTTTCTGCCTGCTGTAAAAGAGGAATCTGACAAATTTGTTTTGTCTACTTTCAGAATAAAAGACTGTCCAAAAAAGTCTGGTAAAACTGACTTTAGTACTTCACATATTTTAAGTGTGCAGATGTATATATCTTTCCATCTATATTTGCTTTTTCTTTCTAATCCATGCATTGATGGGCATAGTGATGATCCAGGCTAAGAATAGCCACAGGAAATACTGATGTTTCTGAAAGTGTTCATCCTGTCTTTGCTCTTCTACAGTGCAAAGGCAGTGCAGAAACATTTTGTTTGGTGCACTGTATTTCTGTCTTTACGAGGCCTGATACATCCTCTTGTACCCTAAACCACATACTCTTTAGAGCAGGAATTATGTTAAGCCATGCCTTTGTTTGAAATGGGATCTGCAAGCTTGGTAAGGGCTTTCATAGGGCTTTACCCTCTATGTACAGCTCCTGAGAAAAACAATGTACTACTCATCTGAGGCATTTCTAGCTTTTAATTTTGTGGAAAGTTTGATAAAATTAATTTAATTTTCTAACTTTCCAAGTGTATTTCTCTCAAAGCATCTGATTTCAAGAGAATGAAATGTTTTGCAGATAATTGTTTGTTTGTTGACAATAGACTGAGAGCCACCAGCAGTGTTGCTCTATCAGACATCTATACTCACATATTTTTGTTTCCATTATAATTAATTTTCAGATGTTTTCTGATGTAAACAATATGGAAATTTAATATTATTTATTTATTATTCCAATGGGTTTTTTAAGATACAGTATCTTAATATTTCCTGAAAGGGAAATGAAGTTATCCCTTTGGTTAGACCATTTCGCCTTCTCCTTACACCATTTACTTACAGCAGCCAAGGAGCAGAAAGAGTGCTGAACAACAAGGAATACACACATAAAATGCTAATGGAATATTACTGAAGAAATTCACTAATGAAAATGATACCTCCAGAAAAGGAAATTTGTTCCTTAAAGTCCAAATTTTGAGTGCCAGATTCCTGAAAACGTAATTGTTGGTAAGACGAAGAGTCCATATTTCCTGCAGAGTTCATGCAGTGGACCCCACCATACAGATGATGACAAGTGCAATGCCTTCTGTGGAAGCAGGGCACCTTCATCTATCCCAAAACTCATCCCTTGTCCTTTTTGAGGAAAGAGGCAAAAAGGGCTCCCTCAGGGGGAGCCAAAAGAAAGTCACTGTCATTATGGCTGCTGATGGTAACAAGTCTCTCTGTCACTTAACACCTGTGTTTAAAGTGAGATAGAAATTCTTACAAATCCCTCTTCTCCACACAAAGCAATAAACTGAACTGACTTTGGATTAAATAGTAAACTTAAGATTAAGACAGCTTGGAAAAATATAAAATTAGTGGTGTTGCAAGGACATCTCTTATTTATCTCTTTCAAATAAAACATAAACTGAGCTGCTTTAACAGATTTATTAACAAAAATATAATTTTAAAATTGAATGAAAGAAGTATCAACATTCTTAAAATAGAAAGCAGACTTAGACTTCTAGGATTCTCATTTCCAACTCAGAAGATTGCTCCTTTTTTTCTATATCTATGAAAATCCTTATTGAAAGCAAGTGTTTTATATATACTTTATTTGTTTCATTCTCTGCTTATAGATTCATAATCCCCTTTCTATAAAGTCATAATTCCATTTCTTTAAGTTTCCTAATTAGCAGGTCACACAAGTAAACAAGCAAAAAGAAACTCTAACTTTTTTTTCTTTTGCTTTGAAAGTTTTCTGGAATACCATGAATAGCACTGTAATTTTTTTTGTCTTTCAGTTCACACTGATTGCTGAAAGAACTGGAAATCTCCTATCATAGAAATGTCTGGACAGACTGATGCAGTAATCTGTAAAGCAAGATTAATTCTGCAGTGACAGAGGGAAGAAATTAGTAAACAAATCACTTTGAGAATGTATAAGAAAAATGTGTTCTCAGAGCCCCTTTATTACAGCACAGACTGTAAAAAAGTGATGGCCCCCAAGTTGTAATATGACAATGAGAAGGGAGGAAGTATTCACTATGCAGGCTGTAGCTGGTCAAACAGATGGAAAACTCCACTGAGTCCGTTACCCGCCACATGCCAGCCTCTAAATGACAGCACAAAGTCTGGACTGTCCCTTAATGGGACATCTGTGTCTCTAAATTTATAGCTGCTGCACCACAAGATCACACACTGGAATAGCCTGAGATACCGCTTGGACACATACCTGATCATCATTGCAGTATTGTTCTTGCATGCCAGAGCTTTAGAGGGAATGATTAAATGATATTATACACCCACCACTAACTAACTGCTCAGGGCAGAATGGGGATTTTTGAGTGGCTGGCAGAACATGATTGTAGTCTAAGTGAAACAGATTTGGTAGAATAGTTTCAATTACGTACCTAAAGAAAGGTTCTGGACTGAATACAGCCTTATCAAATGCAGTTCACTGAGTCTGAAAGCAGCTGTAAATTCAATGGTACTAGGAACTGCAAACCATGTAATTTGAAAATGTTCATCATCCAGTATGCCCTACAGAATATAGACAAGGCCATTTTAGTGAAACAAGCAACTCGGAAATGTCTCAAAATGATGGCTATTCAAGAAGGGGTGAAAAAATTGTTGTTACCTATTGCTTTAAAAGCCTCACAATTTAGTCCAAACACTTGCAGTGATGTGAGGCTGAAAGTTGAACATTTCCCATTGTATTTACTCCCAGGCTCCATAAATTTTTGTCATTGTAAGTGGTGGAAACGCTGAAATAGACATGATGAAAAACAAAAATGTGCAAAACCTGCCAAGCCCTCTCCCTTGCACACAGTCCTTCATGGCTTATTCTGAAACATATGCCATTGTAAAACTGTTAGGAGTCTCTTAAGATCCCTGAGTCCAGCAGATTAACAGCCTGCACCACCCCTTGAATATAAGAATATGCAAGAGAGTCCTACAAGAAACAGTAGAGGAGTGAGCAGTAGGAGTGCAGGAGTTCAGGGGGAGTGCACAAGGAGAAAAAAATATCTCCTGCTGAGGTTTCCAAAGATAAAGTTTTCCACTAAAATCACTGTATTCATCTAGTGGAAAAAAAGGGCCCTAGAAAACTCCCACAGATGTCTCCTAAATACTGGCTTTGTTTTAGTTCCAGCAGGGAAGCTAATTTACAGCAATGCTTAGAGCACAGGTGAACTAAGATTTTCTGGCTCAGTAAATGGAGGGAAGCTCAAAAAGACTGCATACCTCCACAGTACTTTCTTTGAGGCCTAAATGAGGATTGAAAGTTTTCAAAGCTAACTGTTCAAGTGAAAGGCTGGAGAGCACATGTGTGATGCATTTAGAAGTATAGTCAATACATTCAGCTCCTCAACTTCAATTAAGCTCAAACTACTGTAAATCAGTGTTTTATGGTGACATAGAATAGATATCTTCATAGATGTACTTTCAAGTTTGTTAGGTATTCTTAAGAAATTCTATGACTATAGAGGAGAAATCTACATAAGGAATTTACTTGTCACAATTTTTTTATGTCTTAGCTGGCTTTGCAGTTTAAAAGGAGCAGAAAAAGAAAAAATATAAAATAGTCTTTAAACTTTCCTCTTCAGAGTACAAACTTAATTCCCCGTATTTAATCAGGTCTGATAGATCAGTGTAGGTTAAAGGCATAATGTCCCCTTTGCCTTCCCCTATACATTTGCCTTCATTATTCCAATCCCTAAACTCTCTCATGTTAATGATTTGCAGGAAGACACAGGGATATTAACAATCTACAGCAAATTAACCAGACTTGCTTCATTGTATTTATCAGGTGCATAAATTCTGGCTTATTTTTCCCCAAATAAAAAATTAGACAATACTTGATTTAATATTGTTACCTTATGCTATTGTTACCTTATGTTTAGTCCTAGTTCTTCTCCCAAGATTTGTACCTAATTTTTATGCAATATATTCAACGCAAATCTCAATGCATAATAAAACCACTTTGTCCTCATTACATGTAGTGAAATGGAAAGCTTACAGACCTTTTGGATCTTTACCACAGCTTTATACTCCTGATCATTACTGATTCAGGGGTATTTGCTTCCAGATGTGACAATCCCAAAGGCAGTCTGGTTGGGAACAGAAAGTCAGAGAAGTCAGAAGAAGCTGCCTGACTCTGTACTGGAGTTGTCTGCAGTCGGTGCTTATGAAAAACAAAAACACGTACCTCCTGCTCATAGCACATAATCAGAGGTAATTAAAGCTAATTAGCTGTCTGTAGTAATAGAAAAAAAGGAACTTCTCTTTTCTTGAGAATACTGTAAATCACCTAAAGAATTCATTCACTATTACATTTTACTCTCTGCACATTATTTTTAATTTTTTTTTAAGAAAGTGCAAATCAGAATTGTTAAGTGTTCATAGGAAAAACCCAAAAAACCAAAGAATCCCAAGAAACATTGGTGCCTAAGTTTTTCATTATAGTACTTCCTGCTAGAGTACTATAATGTACGTGATCAACATGTGATTAGTTGAAAGACAGACTTACACAGGTTCACACTACCCGTAAGAGTCTGTTTAAAAGTGAAGGGTTTTAAGTCTTGGGACATTTTTCCTGGGCCTTCAAGAAGCTGGTTCAAAAAAAAGTCTCAAAAGATCTAGATGTGAAAGTAATCTGACCACTGCCTGAATGGTTTAGAAATCCCTATTCCTGGAGATATTGTTTGCTTTGTACTTGTCTCTTTAGAGTCAGGAGTCCAAAAGGTCTTATCAGGAGACTTCTAAGAGCTGGCTTCATGACTGAAGAGAGAAACCTGACAGTGAAGAAAGCTTGGTGGTCCTGCCACAGAGAAGATCACAGGTATATGCAACATGCAATTCCTTTTTTTATGTTTTTTTGCATATTCTTGACCTCCAAGTGGCAGATACCCCTGTAGCTCACCAAGTATGGCACTAAATGAGGCGTGGGATGATCAGATTTTAATTTCTGCCTTTTGTCAAGAGAATATTTTAACACCCAGCTCAGATCACTTGGTTAGTGGAAATACATTGCAGTGAAGCAATAAGGCTTTGAAACAAGAAAAAGGAAATAAGTGTTTCAGAATTGCTGTAGTGCACAAATAACCATATACTGTGTGCTAAAATAAAATGGTTGTAAGGTGTCTTGAGAACAGGAGTCAGGAGTTTCAATCATCATTTAAGCGGCTTTCCTATTACAAACAGCATGTCTGACCCTGATGGATTTTCCATTGCTTGAAATTTTGTATCAGGCTAGGATGGCAGCAATTTAAAAGCTTTCAAGAAAACAGATACGGGGAATGATAGATGGTAGTTAAAGAAATTAAGATAATGGACAGAGACAGAAAAGTTAATTTTGCTGGCTAGTTTAAGTGCAATGATAAGTTCAGAAAAATTTATAAATTCTGGTACTAATATCAAATCAGTAGAAAGTACTAAAATTCAGAGTGTTTTTGATTTAGGCAACTAATTTGCAGAAGTTCTCCCTTTAATTCTTTGTATGCTGTGTATATTGAGGTCAAAACTCTTATAGTGTGGACCCTTCAATACACCAGAAGCTTTCAGAAGTCATCATTATAGAGAGCTCACTTATAGTTCCCTTGGTAAATTAATGTGCATAGTGGCTAAGATACATTTTTGCATCATTCTCATCATCATCATCATCATTCTCCTCCTCCTCATGGTATTAAACAAAACAAAGTGAACTTGATGTTGGCTGAATTTTGCTAACAGTTTGGTTTTTTCATTACATGAACGACTGTGGAAAAACTCAGTGCATCATTTCATTTGTGGTACTGCACACTAAGTCAGTGTGATAAATCTTCTTAGTAGAGTGAGGTAGCTCAGATGAATCCCTGTAACCAAAGAGATGGTATTCTCCCTTATCTCTCCAATTAGATAATTTTTTTTTAATCAGGTCATTTTATCTGATTAAGGTGTATTAACATTTCAAATTTCAGTCCAATATGGCACATAGGTTCAAATGGTCAAAAAACCTTTTGATGTAAAAAAAAATTTAAATATAATGCCAGTTTACCACAAAGCCACCAGATATTTTGTCTAAAAGAAAATGGAGATTTTCACATTAGTCAGGCTTGAGACAGAATTTTGGAGCATCAGCAATTTCTTTTTTTTTGACCAGGAAATACATACGTTCATTTACGTATATACGTACCTTTGTGTACATATAAATTTATATGCACACACATACACACACAAACACATATGTTACTCCTCTTTTGTTACAAGGCCCATAAAGAAAAGTTTCTCTATGACATAACTGACAAAAAATATACTTTAAATTTTACCCCATAAAAATCATAAATGTTTAGGGTTCTTGGAGGGCAACGAAAGCAGATTAAAATGCTACTTTTCTGTACAAGCCTTTACTGAGATTGGTAAAATCCAGGCCTAGAACTGGTGTCAGTTCTCAGAGATACAATGGGGGATTTTAAATGTCATTTGTAAAGAGGAACAGCTAAACTTCCCAACATGATCCTAGAAACTGCTCCAGAGGGTTAGATAATTGCCAGGGAGATCCCACTGATTGCACGATGATTACATCAGTTATCAGATACCTAGAGGTGTGACAATCTGAACAGCTGGGAGATATGATTTGAATGATAAACAGAAAAGGAAATTATAGCACTCAAATGAGCAGATGCTGGTTTAAATTTTTTTCTTTTCTTTTCAACTGGAATCACATATTATTTTCTAGTAAAAATAATAAAAAATGTTCAGGTATTCCTCATGTTTAGAAAGAGGGAAAAATGAATTCTGGCAGAGAAAAATAAATGGTTTTGTTTTGTTTAGATTGAAATACTGTGGATGTCCTGAAGCTATATCAATAAATGCAAATACTCCCTGCAGTTGCATAATTTCATGTTAGCACAAGTAGTACTCTCCCAACAAAAGTAATAGCTGACTGTATGTTTTGGAGACCTGAGGTTAGAATATAATGTAATATTGGTAATTTGCAAAACCTGATCCCTCTTCTGAATGTTGTCTGCCCCCTGAGGCCCTCCACAGACAGCTGCTGTTTTTTATCCAGTCAAGACAGCCACACTTCCACCCCTCTCTTTTTCTTGTTCATCTCTGAAATGTTAGCCAAACATTGCCCAGAATTTCTCTGCCATTGCAAAGAAGCTAAAACTTATTCACTGAGTCTCTTGGGTAACACATAAAAATCAGATGTGGAAGTAGTGAAAGTTAACATAAAGGCTTATTGTAAGCATATGCCACTTTCATTAGTCCCAAAATCTCTACACCTAATGCAAAATGCCTGGAATAACCATTAGCACATACCACGCTCAATTTTGAAGTATAATAGAGGTAAAAAAATACACCACTGAATATGCTCCTACAGAAGCTTCTAATAACTGAAAAGGCAATAAAATATTATGACAGGATTAGGTTGTTTACAGCTATTTTAATCTTTACAAAGGAGATGGAGGGAAAAAAAGAAACACCTGTGCTTGCTGCATATGTTATTTCATATGGAGATGGTCACAGAGGTAAGGAAAGGGGTACAGGGTGTTTGTTTGTGAGACAATTTACTGAGTTTTGACAAATTAATGGAGATGAAGTAGAATCTATAGAGTTTATTTTCAAGTCAAAAGTTTTATATTTGGTTTCAAAAAAATATCTAGTTTCAAAAAACGCTGCTCAAAAGCACGAGATAATAGGTCTTTGCATTAGTATACACAGAAGATACTTCTGATAGGATTCTTTCCATGTGAATCACCTGGGGAACTTGTCAACTACACAAATGGGCTCAGTATAAGTCTTGATTGCTTTAATAATTTTTTCTACTTCCAACCTTAAACTTTGCCTCATGGAGAAAGGGTTACTCACCTCACACTGTAGAATTTTGACTTTTTCTGTCTTTAATTTTTGCAGCAAATCTCAGTCCTGCATTCTTTTACTGGGGCCAAAAATCTGATTCTGTAGACTTGACATTGTTTCTTTAGTAGTACCTTCAAAGATTGAAGGTACTGATTTTAAAAACTTGTGCAGCAGGTCTGTCAAACTTTTTAGAAGCATAAATACTGTATAACACTTATGTCAGCTTCTTGCCTTTAAAATTCTTATGAAAGAGTGTTAGTTCAGGTTTTAGAATTTAAAGAGCTCTTGTATCAAAAAGACAACAACAATGGGCTGAAGAGATATGATATTTAGAGATGAAATTAAAGTCTAGGTGGTAGTTCTCATTCTAATTGAAGTGACTGGTTCTGTATTTTGGTTTATTGCATCAGTCCTGGGTTAAAACTTTTTTTTTTTTTTTTCTTTTCTTTCTCTCTTAAATCTCACATGTAACAGTTTGGTAGTTTATTGAAAAATGTGCTTTCAAAGTGCTGGTATAGTGGTTTTACTGTTAATATTTTCATAAAGGAACTCTCCTGTAAATATCCTTTATTGTTGTTGTTGTTCCAATGCAAGTTTTACATGGCTTAGAACATAGACAATTTCAGGAGTTTTCTGGCAAGCAAAATCTTCAGAGAGAATTGCATTTAGCTGCTGAGGGAAAGTTACACTCAATCTTGTTGATTGGATGGCTTTATACTACAAGAAAAAAAAAAAAAAAAAAAAAAAAGCTTGCCTCTGGTTCTGTCACTGGGCACCACTAGAAAGAACCTGTCTCTTTCCTCTTCCCACCCTCCCTTCAGGTATTCATATTTATTAATAAGACTCTCCCTGAATGCTCTCTTTGCCACACAAAATAGTCACATATCTCTCAGCCGTTTTTTGTATTAGATAAACTCTATTCCCTTATTCATTTTTGTGACATTGGTTGGGCTTTCTCCAGTATGTCCACATTTTTCTTATGCTTAGGAGCCCACTACTGGACTCAGTATTCCAAACATGGCCTCACCATGGCTGACGAGTACCTTGAGTGTTTCCAGGAATGAGGCACCTACCACATCTTTGAAAAACCCATTATTCCCGTGTTTCACCAACCCCATTGCAAAAGATTTCTCCTTTGTATCTAATCTAACTAACTAAGCATCTTTAGTTTAAAAAGTCAGGGAAGTTCACTATCAGCATTGAGCTGTTTGTTCTCTCCTGTTTGCTCGATCAGCATGAAGCTGTTTGCTCTCCCTGCTGGGTTTATTTGCATTCACTGAAAATCCTGGGAATTCAGATAAAGGTCATTAGGTTTTTAGCCTGATGCTTCTTGAGACTATCAGGGTCTTAATTGTATTAAGTTGCTTAATATTTTACAATCATCTTAATTTTAGATGGAACTGAGTCTTTGGTTGCATATTTAGTTGCAATCTTTCTATCATTTCTAGTACATATAGCAGGTAGGATATATCTTGCAGGTATGTAGGTGCTGATCTAATGTGTGTATGCACAGAAATACACACAAAAATATATCAAATTGCATGTGTTTGAAAGCCATGCTCTCAGTGCTTCCTTGCAAGTCAAGGTACAGAAGACCTTAATAAGTTTAAAAAAGTGGTTTATGACATTGTGATTTACCTTGGAAGTGAAAATACACACTTTCCAAAAAGGAAGTAATTTTGTTTCACAAGTGAATGGCACCTATTTCATCAGCTAAGAGATTAAGTTGTTCTGAGACAGGAAATAAACACTGAGAATTTATCTGAAAATGCCTCAGGCAACAGATTCTCTTTCACTTAATAAGTAGGAACTGACTTTTCTGACATATGTTAGACCAAAGTGCAACCTATTCCAAGGAAGCTCATTGGGATTTATCATGGCAGCAAGCTAAGATGGAACAAGTTTTCCCTTTTTTTTTCCAAAAGGAAATAGCAGGATGCTGGTCAATAATGGCTTTGCATTCTTTCCTGTCTTCTGGGCAGTGCAGGTAGTCATTTACCTGGCATGGAGCCCTGCACCCCACCTGACTATGCAGAGGCTGGGTTTCCTACATCACTGTCTTCTCTACCGAGTGCTTGCAAGCAAATACAAGAAGAGTTTGGGGGTTTAATGACACTTTAATTTTCTGATGCATTTCCAGTTTTCATTCTAATTCTGCTGTTCTCTCTGTTGGCGAGATAGTCCTCTTGAGAGAATTAATATTCCTGCTGTAAATCTGCTGTGTTATGCATGCAGGAAAAAATATGGTCTTGACCTCCAATTAGAAAACATTTGCACCTAATAATAATAATAATAATAATAATAATAATAATAATAATAATAATAATAATGTGGTTTTCAGTCTTTTTAAGAAAAAAATTTTGCTGTCCCAGGACTGTGCTGTCATAGGGCAGCTGCTGCACTCCTATAGCCTGTTGAATTTGTTGGGCTACCTAACCACAAGTGCTTGTGGAAGCCATAAACCACTGTTTCTTTGCTTTTACAAAGAAAGACTGACAAACAGCCTTTGTTTCTGTTTCCTTCCCTTCTTTACTCTCTTTGGGGTGGTTGTAGTTGGTTTTTTGTTTTGTTTTGGTTGGGAGGTATTTTTGTGGGATTGTTTCCACTTCTTTTTCTTGAATTTTGGTGAGGCAACCTGATGGACCTATTCTTTCTCCTACAAGCTATTGGCTGCTGATTCTGTTCTAACGCAATCAGACTGCAGTCTGAACTTTTTTTAAAGAAACAATTTTAGCTGAATACCAAATGAGACCAAAAGGTATCGTTAACAGTGATTTTTGTTTTTAATTTTTTTTATTTTTTCCTTATTTATTTTAACAAAACCTGGAACTTCATTAAGTTGTGATGTGGTTTATCAATTCTCACAATTTTCGTCTTCCCGTTCACCAATAGGAAAAGAAGAAGGGAAAAAAGGAATGATCTTATGCTCTTTTCTGGCTGAAAAGGCATGTATTTAAACAAAAAACTTATTTTGCAAGAGGGTTTTTTGGATGATCTTTAAGCAGTAATTTCCAAAGCATATTTAATGCTGCTCAGTTCCATGTTTCTAGCTTGAATTTCTTACTGCTCTCTTACTTGCCATTTGTTTTGCCACAAAATTACTAGCTTCCATTAAAAAGTAATCTTGAGGCAGTTATTTTATTACTTAATACAAAATTCTTCCTTATTTTCTTTTGTATCTTCAGGTCTCTAGATATTTGATGCCATCAGAATATTTCCACCTGCACTTTTAGAGTCTTGGTGCCTGGAGGGTCACAAATAGATTGAGACAAGATTGTAATATGTGTTATTTGGAAAAGTCTCTTTCTGTCTCTCTCTCTTTTTGAAGTTCGTTTTGTATTATTTTAAAGACAAGGCATTTTCTCTAATAACAGTTACGATTTTGAAA
The DNA here is from genome assembly GCA_013397555.1 of Urocynchramus pylzowi. Classification (NCBI taxonomy): domain Eukaryota; kingdom Metazoa; phylum Chordata; class Aves; order Passeriformes; family Fringillidae; genus Urocynchramus; species Urocynchramus pylzowi. Next base: position 280,788 of record VZRH01007327.1, on the reverse strand, counting down.
AGAGAATTATCCTTGATGGCTAAAGGATTACGGAATCATCTGCTTCAAATATTAAATATGAAGGTGAACACTCTTCCTGTAGCATAAAAATTATTAGGAGTAAAAATTATCTAAGGATAGATCCACACAAAACACCGCTTTCAACAGAAAATTTACTTTTTCTCAGATTCTTCCAATTGAGTTTCCTTGGAGGCAGTTTAGAAAAGAAAACATGATTTAGCTCTTTGATTTCCCAAGTAGACAGTCCAAAATTTGTCATGTATTACACAAAACAGGACAAATTTGTCAGTGGTAGTTGTATAGATGAAATTGCATCTAGATCACTGCAACATAATCTACTTTAAATATCTCTTACAACTTAAAATGGCAGAATAATGCAGATGGGATCTCAAGGGGTAGTCTTGTCTAACCTGCTGCTCACAGCAATACCAATATTGAGTTTAGACCGCATTGCTCAGAGCAACTGTCCAAGGTTGGAGTTTGGACAGCCTTTCTGGGCAACCCATTCCAATGTGCAATTATCATCACTGCAAAAAAAAAATATTTTCATTAGTCCAGAACTCAAAGACTGATGACATTTTCTATATTCCAGTGGCACACATCCTGGAAAACTTTCAGCTTAAATGAGGCCTTTGTAGTGCTATATTTCATGAACTTCTTTTAGTTACATTAATTCACTTCAATAATGCAGATCAGATTTATTTAGAGATTTAAGCAACATTTCAAAATAAAATGTCCAGCTTTTTATCAGATATCCTGTAGATACTCCTCTGAAATTGTAGTAATTGTTAATTTAATTTCATGCAGCTAATATAAAATAGTCAGATAAATAAGTGACAAGAGAGTCTAAATTCTTAAGAAATTTTTATATTTGTTTGTTTGTTTGTTTACATCAGCAAATTGTGGTACACTGCTTTGGAAAAAAAATTGGTTTCTTTCACATAGCTTTCCTATTTTAATATTTTCTATCACAAAAGGACTCTCACTAGAACAGAATTTTCTTTGGCATCAAGAGTCACTGGAAGAGTACAAAAAATGATCTGAAGAAAAACAGTCAAAATGAAACAAATTCAAATAAAGAAAATGCATTGGCTGATTCAATTCAGAACTTTTAATTTTCAATCTCTGGTTACATATGAACTGTAAATTTTTTTCAGAAATTAAGAGATGATAATATCAAGAGCCATTCATAGATTATTTCTTTCTGACTTTAAGGCTAATGAACAATTTGCAAGATTCAAGTCTAGAGTCTGTCTGCCCATTCTTCTTTGCCTCTCATTCATAACTCGATTTCTTTCCAGCCATTGTCTATTTATTGACAGCTGAAATAGTGCAGATAATTGTACTGAAAGGACATGCGTAAAGCATAAATAGACCAGTACTTCTCACAGGTTAAGAAACAGGCAGAGTTAAATGTTTACACACTGTAACACCTTTGCTGTGCAGGGCCACAGAGTGCTTGGCCAGGTCTGAGTCCTGCGTGATTACCACTCTCTATTGTCCACACAAAGTCACACATCACACCATCCCTTTCTGTCCTGGAAAGCAGCAAAGTTACAGACAGATTACAAAACCTATGATACTTAAAACACAGAAATCATGTGCATGGTAACCTTCCTTCCAAGAAAACTTGGCTGATTCTATACTTAAAGGATAAAATGTATTTTTCGCAGGAACTGAAGAAGTTAAGACTGTCCTAAGAACATTAAGCTAAATGACCTGAATCTACTCTGGCATAATAAGAGATAGAAATTTTTCTTACAACATAATCATTTTTTTTCTTTTTTTCTTTATGTTGCTTCACTATGCTAGCTCTCCTATTCAGTTCATCTGGTCTATTCCCAGGAAATGCCTGTCCTCTTTGATTTGAAGACCACACACCTTCACACTCAGGTATCAGGACAAAAGAGGGATGGGACCTCTTGAATTGATGATTTAAGCTCACATGTATATCTAGGGCATTAGGAGAGTCCTGAATACCCCCAAGTGACCCCTAACCACTTTGGAAAATCAGGTGGAAGAACTCAATCAACTGAAATGTTGATTGACTCCATGATGAATCCCTATACATTGGGATACTGACTTCTTGCAGCCATTTTCAGCTGACAAAATCTGAAAGTGAAAATGCACAAAAAATATTCTTTGAAAAAATCTGAATAAAAGGTTAAAATGATTCAATGTTTAATGTTCATTTATTTTGTATTTATTTCTATTCTAAAGAAAAGATGTGATCTCCTCAATAGAGGAAACTGAGGAGGAAATTGAGGAGGAAATTTTCCTCCCCAAAATTTCTAAACAGATATTCTGCATACATGAAATAACTTTACAAAAGTACAGATTAATTCCATGGTGGCCCCTTTTGCACAATGAAATGAGACTAAACAGTCTCAGAAAGAGCTGGACTTTCTTCTGATTTTATATTGATAAAATACTCTATTTTCTAGCATGCTGAGTCCATGTTTCTGAACAAACCATAAATAACTCTGTGCCTGATGCTTTTCTGTAAGGCAGACATACAATGACTGCATGAAAACTACTGATTCAAAGAATTAGTAGAGGCTTTCAACAGGTTAAAGAAAGTAAGTAGTACAAAGGTTTCAGCACAAGCAAACCGTACAGGCCTACAAAAAGACAGAAATTATGAATGAGGTTTTACAAACATAAACCAGCCATGAAAAGAATCTAGTTAGTACTGAGACATCATAAGAAGCATTATTATCCAAATAAAACTCACTGATGAGATTACTTACACACTAATCAAGCTTTCTAAAATTTAACTGGATAGTATGCCAAACAGATTAGTCATTCCTGGCTAAAGGAGGTCTGAAATCTGGCTTGCTCTCATGTAACAGAGCCTAAATGAATATAGGCTAAAATCCACTGTTAGATAGGAAGCCCACACTGCAGTACTTTGCAAAGACAGCTAAAAGACTCATGATTACATAAGCCTTGCTTTGATGAGGTACCAAGCAGCTGTCATGGGAAAGAGGTGAACCATCTCTGCCATACTTGTTCCCTAAATGATGCCTGGCCTGTGAATCACTGCAGTCTAGCTGTGCTGTGCCACAAGCACAGCATGAGCCTCACCGTGGTGGGGCACCTGCATCTGTTCCTGCCCACACTGCCAAAACCCAGCCCTCTCCACAGTACTTTCTTTAATTTGTCTCATATTTCATAAGGAGAGGGACACAAGTGAATCAATGCTTTCTGCACCCTTAGGGGCCCATGGGGCAAGGAGAAATGTGAGGGGATGCTGCTCCCACCAGCACAGCCACAGCTCCCACTTTGCATTTCACATGAAAAGCCCAAAGACCTGCCAAGGAGAGAGAAGAAAACTGGAGAAACATCAAACAGGTTGGCTGGTGAATTGAAGATCCACTGCCCTTTTCCACTACTTGTAACATGATGAAGAACATGTTCTAATTATCTCTTGTTTTTTCCACACACAAAATGTGTGGACTCAGATTTACTGTAAGGAGTAATCGTCACAGGTCCACTGCTCACTAAGTAGTTCTTATATCAGCAATATCTCAGCTACTACAGCCTGTGCCACTCTGTAATTCACTCATGTTTTGCTTGTATATTTTCTATTTAAAATCCCACCAAAGGGAAAAAAAACCACATATATTTACCTATTCTAGACAAAAAACAAGAGGAAAAAGAAAACTATGATGACTTTTCAGAGAAAGTAGTGTTTAGTTGATGAATTTTCCCTCTGATGCAGATTTCTATATATTTAATTAAAAAAATACTCCATGAAAACTCAAAAACTCATCTAAATTTTGGTTTGGAAAGAGATTGCAGTAAATGAGGTCAAGATCTTATGGACTAGTACCTATATGAATACTCTGTAGTTAAAAATCCTGAGAGAATCTGTTTCATTAATTTAGTAGAAGGAAACAATATATTAAGAAGGCTAAACTGACGTAAAAAAACAGACTTGTTCAAAGCAACAGCTTGAAGGGAAAGGTAATTTAATTTTCTTAGTCCAGAGAATATGGGTAGAAAACCAGAACAAGGCTTGGTATGCAAAAGCTCTTTTTCAGATCTGAAACAGAAGCTGGGTATATATACAGGGTATAACAGAAGCTGGGTATATATATATTATAATATATATTATATATATATAT
>VZRH01007327.1:203395-276598 GCA_013397555.1 Urocynchramus pylzowi | reverse complement strand
TATTATATTATATTATATTATATTATATTATATTATATATATTATATGTTATATATATAATATAATATATATATATTATATATATTATATCAGAAATATAATTTCAGGTGCAAGTCTCTATGCTCAGAAAGTTACCCTGCTTGTCTACCAGATAGGCTTAGCTCTGTCTGCAAATCTTTTCTGCTCATATCAGCCCAAGTTATGCTGCCACTGTCACTTCACACGGACAGATAAAAATCCAAACAGCCAGCTATAAACCAGCCCTCAGATATGAGTCTGATAGAATAATTTAAGAATTAAATTGGAAGGTGGTACCTTCTTGCTTTAGGAATACCTCTTAAAATAAATACCTTGATACCTTTGTATCAATACTCCTCAACATCTAGAATTATTTTGCCATTTTTTTTACAAAAACTTTCTATAAAATTTTTGTTTTATAAATGTGATGACAAGTGCTTCTTTAGCCCTACAGAACATTTCAGGATTATTCTTTCTTTTAAAGAAGATGATAATTCAGTGTTTGGCCAAGCTTCATGCTCTACTTTTTCTCTGCATGTTCAGCTTTGTTGTTGCATTAAAAATTAATCATACTTCACATAATCATCTTGAATTTAGATTTGGATTGCAAAGTTAATGCCATATGTGAATATGAGTATCTGTGAAGGAGTTAGAATAACCACTTACAGGCAGTTAGTGATTTAGAGAAGTGATTCTTCTAACTGTAGTATTAGGGGCTTAGGGGCTTGTTTTCAGCATTTGATTTTGTGTCTTAATCTAGCAAAAATAATCTCTTCTTGCCACTAGCTAAATATCAGCAGAGAGATAAAACATGTCAATGAAAAAGAGACAGATTACTAAAACAATAAGGAATCTAAAAGCTTCTTATTAAAAGCACATTTTAAAATCAAAATGTAGAAATATAAAATGCACATTAAAAATATAAGAAATAATTCCTCTTGACAGTTCGATAATAATTTTCTTTTTCATTAGACTATAGGGTGATCTGACAAAAATTCCAAATATTTCATTTTTTTTTTTTAATCTCCAATTAGGGTTTAAGAAAATTGATATAAATCTTGAGAATAAATTTCTTGATTTCTGTCAGACCTTAGAGAAAGGAAATTAGGTGCATTACTACATATAAATACAGTACACAGAAGGACACAATTCCTCTGCATTTGAATATTCTCAAAGTGGCAGAAGGAATATGAGAAAAATGGTGTTGTAATAAGCAATCTAATTTTTGTTTCTTTGGGTTTGGGATATATAGACTATCCTAGGCTGACAGAGGGTATTGAATATCTCTTGGTCTTCCCCTCTCACACTTTTAATATATTCTGCATATTCTATAAAAAAGTTTTTAAGAATGTTGTCTGCTGATTGACCCTCCCTGTCTCTCTGGCATAGCTCTCCTTTGTCCAGCAGGACTGCAGTAATTTGCTTTAGAAGTCACAGCCTAGAAACTACAAGCCCTTTCATAGTAAAATCATGCTTTCAGAATGATAAAGAATGAACTTCAGCTATAGAACAAATGCTCTACTCTGACGCCTCAAGAACATACTTTCTAACAAAAAACATACTGATGGAATACTGATTCTGATGCAAAAGAGCATGCAGTTGCTTTCCCTGTTGTTAGAGGCGACTGTACATGACCTCAAGGTATTTTCTACAAATTGATCCATTTATAGAAAGACATTGAGTCTTGTGTGGATTGGAAAGAATGTTTATTGCTGTTTCCTTGTCTGGCCTGTTTATAAAGGTTGTAGTTATCTGTTTAAGGAAAGGACTACAGGAACATGAGGTACTGAAATAACAGCAGCTGAGTCATTTGAAAGCCACCCCAGAAGGCATAATATCTTGATTATTTTTAAAACTATTGCTAAAGATTAATGTTAAGGCATTGTTTTCCAGTGTTGTTTTGGCATGCATCCCTCTCAGTGCTGTGGCTGTATTCCCTATTCAAAGTTATCTGCTATTTTACCGCTGGCTCATTCCTGTGGCACAATTGAAAGTGGCAGGGGTAAGATTAAGGTGTTGCTGTACCACATGGGTCTTGCCATCATTCCATACCAGCTCTGAGTCCAAACTTCTTTTGACCTGCCATACCCCAAAAGCACCTGAGCAATCTATAGTGACACACCTAATTGAGAAACAAACCAGAGAAGGAAGACTCCCAGACCAAATGACTCAAAACCTAGGAAAAACGCACAGGGAATGAAGCAGTAGCAGTCCTCAGTCAGGCAGCCATACCTCTGCTGGAGCCAACAGGATATGGTGGGAGATGGCTCCAGTAAATGCAGGTAGAGACATACCAAATTTAAGGGGTTTGTCAGTTCAATCTACCTGCATGGTTTGGGCAAAGGTGTAGATATTTGGCAGAAATCCTGTCTTTTCTTGCTTTTGAACATAGAAATTTTGGATCAAGTTTAAAGTGAGCTGCAGCAAACTCTGAAAAGCTACTCAGCAGCAAATGTGTGTGTGTATTTGTGCTCTATGTGCAGACTGCAGAGGCAGCACCTGGGGGTAGAGGACAGGGGTTGCCCTGTGCAGACACAATCATTCTGTCTCCAGCAGACATGTCACAGGACATAGCTGAGCCCATAAGCCAAGCTAGAGATACCTCTCTGAAAGCACATTCCAGAAAGATCAGAACACACCAGATAAGTGCAGAGGAGGGGGAAAAAAGGTGAACAAGAGAAAATGAGAAAAAGTGGAGAGAACACCACGAGCAGATTGAGGTGCTCCATGGTGAGGCAGGTACCCACACTGCAGCCTCTGGGGAACCCTCACACTGGAGCCAGTGTATATTTTCTGGTGGAAATACAGTCTGTGAAAAGCTCAGGCTGAAGCATGAAAAAGAGTGACGAGGGGAGGGTAATGCTAAGGAACAGTCACGTACTTACCATAATACCTTTTTTAAAATTGGCTGTGAGCCTTTTGATGTGCGTGAAGTTGGGAGTGCAGCAGGGAAGCTAGGACTAAGAAAGAAGACAAGGTGTCTTTTGATCTCTTTTTAAAAATATGAAAATAAAAAATACTACCAAAAATAATTTATTATTGTTCCTAATAATTTATTGTTATGAAATTAAATTTAATTGGAAGTAAATGTAATCTAACTTCCTCCAAGCTGAGACTGATTTGTTCAAGGCAGAAATTAGTAAGTGAAATCCCTACTTTTATTTCAGTCCACAAGCATTTCTATCCTATTTTCTCCCTCTCTCCATCCTGCTGACAAGAGCGAGTGAGTGAGCACATGAGTGGGCATTTGACTGCTAGCTGAGGCTAAACCATCACATGTGTCTTTTGAATATGTATCCACTGGTGTCTTGTAAAAATTCAAGCAGAAGCATCTTGGTTTTGTTTTAATGGTGACAAGGAAATGGATTTTGCTCTTTGTTTATCAAGCTCTCCATCCTCATGATGTCAGCATGCCAGGATTTTCTCACGGAATACAAATGCCATAAGCTCTCAGTTCCATTAATTTTTCAAATTAATCACATCAAGATTTAGTTTTGGCTTTACTGTCCTTGTTGTCAGATTAATGTGATAGCAGAAATTATTACTTTTACGGTCTTGAAGAGCTGAATTAGGTTTTAAAGGCTAAAAATAGGAAGCCACATAATGCTCCATAATGCATGAATAAGAAGTACCTTAGGGAGAGGTTAATATTTAATATTGGTTTGAAGTTAATGTTTGGATTCTAATTATAGCTTGAATTGCTAAAAACATGGGTTCAGCCAGATACCAACAGCTGAACAAGGGTTTTTTTTGTTTTCAAATTGGTAAGAAAGTGTTTGAAAAGGGCATTATCTTAAATACTTTTTGCATTTTCACTGGAGAGCCCTGCATAGAAGTGGTCATAATTTTAACTCTTACAATTCTATGCTAGCTGGAAATTAGGAACTGGTTAATTAAGGCAGTGTTCTAGTACTGCGTGTTTACAGTGGCACCCAAAAGAAGTAAATTATTTCAAATTAAGATGCTGTGTTCAGAAATGGTAGCCTTGGTCATCTCTTCAGTGGTTTTAAGTCTCAATTTTATTTGGCAGAGTGTAGGGCCAGAATTGCAGTGATGATTTCTTACGCATAGGTGAGGCAATCATAGCGCTTGGAGATTCTCCCCTTCCTGACCTGATGGACACAATGTTCCTCCCAAAGTCCTAGTGAGACCTGAAGCTATTAACAGCAGATGAAGCAGCAGCACCAAAACAGAGCCATTCCAGTCTACAACTCTCTATAGCCTTATAAGTTATTAAATTTTCACAGCATCAAGCTAATGTGGACTTAGTGTTTGAAGTTAAATTAATCCTTTGTGCAACTGATGTACAGCAACTACAAGCTGCCGTTTGCAATCAGAGGATTGAAAAACAAGCTCTGCAGGTTTCTGGTTATTTTCAGTGCATTCCAATACATACTTCACAGTGAAACACTATTCCTAGCAACATAAAATTATTCTTTGAGTATTTCTTACTCATTCTGTTCAAGAATATAGTTTATAGATGTGTATTATGTAGGATTTATTCACAATTTCATTAGCAATCCACGTAAAATAAATTTTAGACTGCAACTAAAGACTGATCAAAATGAAATCCTGTTTAAGAGAAAAACACTTGGCTTTCACTATCTCATTTCATGAAAAATAAAGCCAACCTTCCCCACCCCATTCCATTCCTGAAGGGCTCTATCTGATGTATTATAAATGATCTGCTGCTTTTTATTAATGAATGCTGACAATTTCTTCAGACTTATATGTGAACCATTGCTGAATGTTCAAGTGATCATTCTGTCATTACACTATCTCAGACATGAAGTTCTGTTGAATAACTTTCTTAAATTTGAAGGTTATTTGAAAGAAAAAAAACTTTGAAGAATGAAATAAAACCTCCATGAATAAAATAATATCCATGTGAAACAGCACTGTCAGCTTAAAAACCCCATAGGGCTTAAAATTGTACTATCAAGTAAATCAGAACAAAAATTACTTGCCTAGAAAAGTAGGACTCAAGTGATGAAGGCTGTGTGTACATTAACACATGCACAATAACATAACTGTTAAAAGAACATGAGCAAACGATACATTTACCAGTAAAGTCCAAGTTTCTGAACAACACAAGAGATGTTAGGATCAAATATTAATTGGTCTTTCTCTTCAGTCTTCAGTCTTAATTTTTTTTTTTCATCTCTATACTCATTATATACAATAAGAAATTCAGAACTCCTCTGTTAAATACCATAATTGTTTTACTGCTACAGAAGGTCAGACAATAAAGTGTAGTAGTCTCAATGCTACCCCATCTTCCAAACACACTGGTGTAAAAACCTAAGCCCATCTAATTAATTGCCATATTCAGACTTCACAGAAAAATCCTATGGCTCATGGCTGTAGGACACCATTCCCCTGCTAGAATGAGAGATGGAACTTTTCTGCTCCTGCATGAGGGTCGTGTTTTATCTTGTGGAGCAGCACTGTGTTCACAGAGCTGAAAAGCATTCCTATTGTGCTGGGTGCAGGACTGGGCACACATTGTTGTAAATATGACTCTTTTATCATAAGATACAGCATCTGTCACAATTAAGCATATGAGTTCAGTCCTTTAGGCCCATGGAAATCACGGATCTCCCTGTTGGAAGTGGCACCAGGGACGTCCATCAGTGCCAGGTATGGGGGTGGTTTGTTCAAAGTAGACATCTGCCTATTAAAAGTTTGACTAAAACAAAAATTTGTTTAGTGTTTGTTCACTAATCACTACATGTTACTCCTATTAAAGTTCAAATTGTTAATGAGTTCTCCAAACTCTTGTTCTCTTTCCATGTGTCTGGTTAGATTTCATGCTGTATTTTCACCCCAACACTTGTGGGCCTGACTCTCTCCAGCTACCAACCAAAAAATATAGATTTTATTAACTTGCATCCCAGAACATTGACAGTAAAAATCAGTTATGCTTTGTTTAAAATCAAAACAATTTGATTTTCCATTCTCTATTTTGGGTAAGGCTAAAGTGTCGTTTGTGGAAACGGCTTTTGTAGATATCAGGTTTTTGCCCAACATGTTAGAATTTTATATCAGATACTCTCCAGTGGTACCTCAATTCCAGAGGACTGACCTAGGTTACCAAGACTGACTTGCTATGAGCAAGATTGCAGATTTTATGGAAAACTTGGGCAAATATTTACAGAAAGCCTTCAACAGGAAACTGCAGTTCCAGAAATCAAAAAATATTAAAAAAAAGAAAAAAAGACTAAAAGTCATTTAAATGAGGTTTTAAGACACTTTAACAAAAAAAACCTAATTTCTGCAGGGCAAGTTAGCTTATTATGATGCTTTTAATAGAACATGAAAGTTTTTTTGTTTGCTTTGATTTACTTTTTATTTTAAAGTAAAACATTTTTGGAACTCCATGTCCTATAATTCTTGTAAAGTAGCTGTGTTATATGCAGTCTGGTAATTTTTCATTCACCTTTAGGCATCATTTTGGTTTATCGTAGTGGTCTTAGGTGAGGATTGAAGAAATTTATTGGCTGTGTGTTTAGTAATGCTTCACCCACTCCATGCTTCATGGTTCATATGATCTGTAGATTAAAAATTTTTAAAAGTCATCAAAGTCGCAACTAATGAAAAATATGGCTGTCAGTGAGAAGGCAACTGCAGAGATGCATGAAAAACCCAAAGTAACTCTGCACATAAATTTGCAGGAAATCTTCACTGAAGGTTTCATTTAGAGTCTGCTTATAAATTCAGATTTTTTTTTTTCTATTTTTTTCTGTTACTAAATGGTACTTTTTTCATGGAAATGTAATAAAGCCATTAGATACAGGATTTAGCCTATAAAATGGCATTTTTCACAAAATACAGGGCTGTGAGTGATGTAAGGAGTCCCACATAATATAGAGTATTTACTTTTGCTTTCCCCCCCTTTTTTTTTTTTTTCTAGGTGGGAGGAGCAACCCCCCAGCCTGGGAGGCAGAAAGTGTGATAACATAGCCCTTGTTCCAGGTGCAGCTCTTCTGATTTTGTAAGGCAGGGGAGTGAATTGGGAAGTTTTGAAATCTCAAGTGCTAGATCCTACTTCTGGCTTTCATACACAGTGTGAAGCATTAATTGGGATAGTCCAATGCCTGCTCTGTTAATGAGGTGTGTGCAGGGGTGCAGATGAGTACACAAAGAAGTCATTTGTGGACCTCAACCAAATAGTAATGGGCCAAAGCTCCTGAGTAAAGTTAAGTTAGTGGCCTTGTTAAAAACATTCTTTTTTTATTAACAGGCTGAGAGTACAATCACATATTGCTGCAACTGAGTCAGAAGAAAATAACATGTGATTTCGTTTCTGGACATGCCAACGTGAACCAAAAGACCCTGAAAACAACCCTTTAAACTTTATTAGGTATAACTGAGTTAAAGGAAATGCTCAGGGGACTAACAGTTTAGGCAAAGAAAAAGTGGTTTTAGTTTTGAGGGAAAAATAATTCATCAAAATGTATCTATTCAGTTTCTCCACAGGTGCTCATTGGTTTTTTCAAAGGTCAGTCTTAGCATCTGAGATGTAGTAGCTGAGAATAAATTGCATGTGCAAGATATGTTAAGTGGAGGGAAACACCCATGAACATTTGACAGAAGGAGGTGTTAGTAAAAAAATTCTTGTTTTGCAGAACTTTCTTATTTATTTTAGTTCTGCCCTTTCCATCTACAAATTATACTACAACAAAAAAATTTTTTTTTTAAATTAAGCATTGATAATGTTCAATGAGAAATGCACTGCTGGTGCTATGACAAAACAAGCTCAGCAGTAACGAATTCTTTCAAAAACTATATAGATTTCAAAGAGTTACTTGAATTTTACTGCACCATTCATTTTACTTTAACATCCTGAATATAGAGAGAAATCATGGATTAATGGGAAATATATGTGGGCTCTTGCTCCTGAGGAGCAGCCTGGCTCTGCTCCAGCAAAGCTCTCAACTTTCAGCACTAAATTAGTCCTAGAGATTGAGTACAAAGGCTCTTGAAATGTCAGGCCCTACGGATTTACAGGGCAGGATTTTGCACATGTGTAAACCCATGTAGCTTCCTTCACTGCTTTGGTAGAATTAGTCTGATTTATGCAAGCTGAAGATTTGTCTCAGTACAGGCTTTAAGAGATTTCCCAGGTCTTCCCTACCAAAGGCAAGTAATCATTGCTCAGGAGAGCAAGGGTTGCAGAGGAAGCTTGTTAAGAGAGCATTGGAGCTGAAATGTGGTCCAACATCATGTAAGAATCAGAGAGAAGGAGAATATTTCAGCTGGGTTTGACACATCCAAGAACTGCTTGTCAAATAAATGATTGTAGTAAACATTCCACTCCATAAGCTAAGGACTTATAGAAGGAGGTAAAATGAAAATCATACTGTAACTAAGGAGCTTGTGGTTTTGTCATTTACATAAATATACTGAATACCTTTTCTCAGGCATGGCTGTTAAAAAAATGTTTTGTACAACATAGAGGATAAAGCTAAAAATTTACATAATTCTTAATATGCACCATTTTCCTTTCTTTTGCACAAGCTTTTCCAGTATTTTTTAATAATAATTTATGCCACTTTTTTTGTGCGCAGATTTTTGTGTTTTCCTAAATAGAGCAAGTAATTTAGAAAGGTCACTAAATAAAATATTCATACTGACACAGCATTCTTTAGGAGAAGCAAAGAGAGACTTCTTGGCAATTTGCTGCTAATTTAAACAGGACTAGCAAGTGTATATGCATGTATAAATGCATGTAAAGATTCTCTCAAGGTGCAATGTGACAATAATAGAAATATTAATGCACTATATAATGGGCTAGACTGGAGCAGTAGTCAGAGGCTACCAAGATCTCCACTTACACAGAATTGCAGAGCCAAGCAACTTATCTGTAAGTGCTAATATAAATTGTTTTGTGCAACATTCAAGAAGCATAGAGACCTATGAACCACTGAAGTATTTGAAATGGGAAGCAATTGTTCCACTGACATGTTATTTCAGATAATCCCACAGTTGAGATGTCATAGACAGGAAATAAGACTAAAACAATCTGTTAGAAGAAAAAAAATTAATATATTTCCTTTAATGAAATGAGCAGAAATTCTTGCAGTTTGTTATCAGTAATGCTAGACATTAAAAAAACATTAAGAAAACGTAAGAAGAAATTAAGAGCATTATATTTTATTTGTTTTAATTAAACATTTGGGAGAGTCTGTAAATTTTTGGAGCAGTGCTGAGTAGAAGTGATGCTTACTCTGCATTTAGACTAGACTCTGGAGGCAGAGTGTCAGATCATTTTTGAATTACAATCCTCACTCCTTGCCCAAAGAAGTTTGTAATTTACTGGTCTCCTGTCCTAAGAATGAAACACTACTTTTCCTTCTCCAGGCTATCCTGCATGTTATGGTCCAGGACCGGGGCAGAATTACCATCTGCTCTGTTCTGCCTCTCTTGTCTCCTTGGACTTCAGGTTCCCTGGAAGAAAATGGAGCAAAAGCCAGACTTCCTTCCATGCAACCTTCATGTGAAGACAATTAGTAAGAACAGAGATCTTAGGCATACACCAAGTCACAAAATAATTCATTAGGTTTAGCTTCTAGAAGACATCATGGGTCCTGTTATCTGAAAATATTGGCAATTTAGTCAGATACATTTGTGAAAGAGACCCTGATGCGATGCCCTAGGTGATTATGCAACCAGGAAGGAAACAATGATCCCTAACAATCTGCTTCAGAATATTTTTCAAAACAGGAATCCTTTGCTCTTCCCAGCAATATGCTCTTACATATTTTCTGAGAGGTTTTAAACTTAAAAAATAAAACAACTTTGTCTTGGTTATGAAAAGGTATCTTGACACAATAAGCAAATTCCCAACTGCTTATCTTTTTTCTTATTACTTTAGCCAATACAGTTATTGGTTATTTAATCTGATCAATAAATATGGCAAGATGCTCTGATAAGATTATTTATAGATACTGTGGAGTATCTATAAATAGAATAAATAGAAAGTTTCATCTTCAAAGACCACAAGCCCACAAAACCCCCTTTAGCATATAAAACCACTATTAATCTTTTGCACAAGAAAAACCTTCAAAAAACCCCAAACAAACCCAAAGCAATATAGGCCACCAAATCCATATGCTTCAGGGACAAAGAACAGGGAGTATGAAGGGCAATTCTAACACTTTCAGTCCCTCCAATAACAAGAGAAAATGATTCGTAAGGTTTAAATGCACAGAAGCAGTACCATTCAAAGAGGCAGTTAAATTTAGCAATTGCATGCTAAAGTGATAATCAGCTTCATAACAACTGCAAAAATATCATTATGGCTCTATATCCTTAATCTAGACAGTTTTGACTTTTTCTGTGGGTATTTATTCAGGGTCCCTTGGGCTTTCAAAACTGGAAGCAATAGAATGCTGGAGTTTGGCTTCAATGATCACAGCCTATACCCATTTCAGAAAAATAAGCACAAATTGGAAAGACTAGATTAGAATGAAGTGCAAAGACCTATTTCACATCTCTTGACATAGTGTGAGCACGATTTCAAAGCTTTATAGCTGAGTATATTCAAAATCAGGAAAGCCAAATATCATCAGAGTTTTTTTCCTGATTAGATGTTGAAGTGTTAAGAGATTCTTGCAACAGCCAATGCAAAACATCACAAAAAGGCTTTTCAAGCACCTGAAACATTGAACTTCTTCAAGGGTAAATGGCATTGGCAGCAGTTTCATTCAATGCAAACTATGAACTGGGGGTTTGAACATGGAGGCCATGAATTCAATAAAATTCAGAGTCTGTGATAAACACAAAATGTCAAGGGAGAGGGGGAGGATTTTTGTTTTGGAGCATTGAGCCCAGTAATTCTGATTCAGCAGCATCAGTTGCTCAATCTATTCCTCATGTGGGGAAAATATTTATTCTGGCAAGATCCTCCCACAAGGGCTGATTGCAGAGGAAATAGTGCTTGGCTGAAAATAATTTCTTGCTGTTTTTCTCCACTGAAACCATTCTATTTTGTTGGCTTCTCTTTTTAGTCCACAGGGCACTGAATAAATGTGTCAATTAATTGCTTAAGCCTTACAAAGAAAATTTTACCATGACTGATTCAATAAAAACTGAGGTAGTCTCCTGTTATTATATCAACAAATTTGATGACTAGTGAAAATAAATAAACTGCACAGAACAAATGAAATTGGACTTTTCCATATCTTTGATCACACTGAGAAATGTCTTTCTTGTAGTCTATTGAAAGGCACCTCTCTGATTATCTTTAAGTAAAAGGTTTGATATTAATTAGTTTTAGAATTTTCTAAAAAATTTCATACCAGAGTAAGGAAAGAATTCTATTACCTTTTTTTTTTTTTTTTCTTTTTAATAAAAAGAAAGCCCTTGTCAGAATAGAAGTAAGAAAGTTCCTTTTTTTTCTCCTGTCCAGGACATTGGGTCTTTATGTAATTACTGCCTGAATCATAAAGGAAACTTGGCTTGCAGGTCATTTGGAATAGGTTTCTGGGAAATAAATAATTGTGCAAATTAATGCAAAAAACAGCTATAGACATGTTGACACTGGAATAATAGAAGGCATGTGTGAGCAACTTTATCAAATGGGAGTATGTGTTTATATATTATTTCTATATTCTTCAGACATAACACTGAATATAGAATAGGCAGAGTTAATTTAATGTTCACAGATACTCCAATAGCTGCATTAACTCCATATATTATTAGTTAACTGACCCTTTCATCACTGTAGCAGTGCCATTTCTTCTCACTTTCAATACAGCCAAGCAAGTTTTAGAACAGGGAAGGACAAGTATGACTTTTATTCCTTTTTTTTTCCCCCAAAATTAGATTTCTCAGCATTAACAGAAATTAACGCTGCTAATTTTCATGTCCCTCTATCAAACTCTTTTCAAACCAATGGTAAATCACTGTTCTGGCAGGGTAAGTGACTCTCTGGCAGGGTAAGTGACTCTCTGGTAAGTGACTCCCAGATAAGGTACTCCCTCATGGGAGTACCACAATCTCACCTAGTTTATTGTGCTGTTGACCTAAATATGTGACCCAGTCAAGAACTCCATAGGCCTGAAAATACACAAGTTCTGCAAGATGATGAGGAACAATATTATGTAGCCTTCTTCTTCCAGTTAGCAGACTTAAAAAGGGGCTTTGTTCAAACTAGACTGTAAGATTAAACTGAACAGTTCTGTTCCATGTCACATTATTAACATATTCAGGGCCAGTTGAGAGCCCAAGTATGCTAGAAAATCAGAGTGGTACCAAGCATTACCTGGGCTTAAGCAGATCTTTGGCTGCTCTTGTTAATGCTGGTGGTTTAAGGAAAAAGCATTGCTCTGCTGTTGGAGACAAAATTACAGGTTTTGACTTACAAGATTCTCAACTTGAACTGCATACAAATTTGTAATTTGATTTTTAAACTATGTAAGAGCTTGAAATTAATCAATATGTTGCTATCATCAGAATCCTTCTCAGAAAGAAGGAAACATCCTCTAGAATTGGCAAAACAAATATATAAATCTTTTCACAGTAGTGCTATTAATTCAGGTGACACATTATTGGTCTTTTAAACTTAATGTTATAGCCCAGACAGAGAAATAAGTGGAATTTGTAAAAATATGTTCTGAAGCATTTCAGCATTTCTGTTAAGTTAAAAATCTGAGTTTTTCAGCTGTAATACTGTTATGGTTTCCTCCATAACATGAAAACTGCCTCTACTTTCTGTTTAATCAAATCTGAATGTTTGTGAACAGATCTTGAAGAGATGCATCACCTGAAACTACACCTACATTTTTCTTGAACATTAGACTTCATTGCCATCAAATATTAGAAGGACTGTTATCTATTTGAAGAATATTGAAAGGAATAGGCAGGCCCTGTACCAAATCAACATAGGATTTCAAGGCTGGAGCCGTTGGCAGAATTTTGGGGTGTTTTGACCAAAAGATGGTCTCTACACCACCTGGACTACTGATACTTGGTGGAATGTGCCTTTCTTAGAGGGGAGAAAAGGAAGTTTGCACAGGAGCTAGAAGGACTCATTGATAGATCTTAAAACTAGATTGTAAGGTGGAAAGGCACAAAAGCGGTATTGCCAGGGAAAAGCAGTCTGAGGCAAACCAAACCTTGAGGAACTGACTGAGAGTGCAAGCCCTCAGTCTGCTCTGTGATGAGCTATTGGCAACAACAAACTGTACCTGAAACCAGCACATGCAGCCTGAGAAATGAGCAGGATGAGCTCAAAGATTTGGCCCAGACAAGTGACACCATTGGCACAAGCAAAACCTGGTGGGATGAGCAAGTGCTGTGACTGGTGTGGATGACGGATGGTGACAGACTCCTCAGGAAGGACAGGCAGGGCAGGTGGGGTGGCACTGGGTGTGGAGGGGGGCTGCAGTGTACAAAGCTCACAGTCAGCATTGGTGTGGTTGAGAGCATCTGGGAAAGGATTAAGGGACAAACAAATAATGTGAATGGAAGATGATGGCACCAATGAATTTTTCTTCAAGGAACAAAGGAACAGCTCCAAATCAACTTCCGTTGTTCTTATCAGTGATTTCAATTTTCCAGAGGTTAACTGGGAACATCACACATCTGGCACAGAGGATTTTTCGGGTCCAGAGAATTCTTAAAACACCTGGATGATAACTTCATGGTAGAGGTACTAAGGGAGTCAACTAGGAACGGTGTCCCCCCGTGATTTGTTGCTGGTTAACAGAGTGTCCTGAATGAAGCGGTGATTGGTGGTTGTCTTGGCCACAGTGAACACAAAGAAAGAAAAGCTCATAAATAGCTACTTACACTGAAAGAATTTTGTTAAACTCTAATTCCACCATTCCTAGCCTCACTATCTCCTTAATTTAATAAAAAACATTTACCAGCTTGAACCAGCTGGCAAAATTAACAACTGAACTAAAATATCTGGAGTGCTTTTGGACATGAAACTAAAATTAAGAAGTGGGGTAAAATAGGCAAAGATGAGCAAAAATTGAAAGGATTTAAATTTTTTAAATGCACAGGGCTAGAATTTTGTGCTATGGAAGGAACTGACAGAGAAGGAAGATTCTTCTAATTCCCAGTATATACCTACTGCTTTCTTAAATGCATGTCTCCCACCAGCTGCCTGTTTCTTGTGAGCATTAAGTTCTTTCACAAGAAAACACATTTCCACTGGCCCTTGAACAAAAGTCAGTCTCCTGTTTATTTCCATGGTTAGCTTAATTGAAAGAGGAGAAAAAATAATGAAGAAACCGGCAGGAGGTAAGATTTTACATGTAGGTGCACTAGCACATTTACAACATTTTTCATTATTTTTATAAGGTAGACATAGATTCAGTAGCATAAGAAAATACTGAGTGTCTGTGAAAGTTGTTTCAAAAACAGTAGTTTGACTGCAAGCTATTTTAAATTTCCTTTTAATAATAAAGAAAAATGTTCCAAGACTATCTAAAAGTTTCTTCAGTAAACTGTCTTATGTTTTCAGAAAATGGGAATTCTGTGGTAAATCTAAGAAACATTTTTATCATAAGAGTCTTCAGCTCAGCACTCCTTGCAGAATATACAAAGTAAGAGTAGGAAAACATTGTTAGGTGAAGGGGTTGTTATCCATTTGGGGGACAGAAGTTAGAATACTGCAACGAATTCATAAAACTTATCTGCATCTCTGCATTTTTTTGCATCTAAAACAAAGGGTAAAAGCACATATGAGGATTTCATTCAGCAAAATAAAATGCAGTGTTTCATAGTTCCTGGTGGAGAGAGAATTCTTTCAGCATAATTTCAGTGATAGAAAACCATAGCATTGAGACTTGCTGCCAGGAAATAACTAATGTTCATTTTACATTTTACACTATAATTTGAATTCATAACAGAGAGGATTATGTTCAAGGTGAAAGATTTTTTGCCTTGGTGGAGTATTAAAAGGATGAGCTAAGGCAGGTAAAGTGATATCTTATTTTTTCTGGAATTCTCTTTTGAGTAAAAGAAAAAATAGAAGAGATGGAAGGTTATTTTCTTTTTGTGGACCCATATTTCAAGCGTCATCTAAACATCATCTCCGTTTTCATCTAAAATAGAATAATATAAAGATTTGGATTGAAAGGGACGTGGAAGATCATCTAGTTACAAATACCCTGCCATGGACATGGCCAACTCCCACTATACCAGGTTGCTCAGCCCTTTCAATCTGGCCTTGAACACCTCCAGGGATGAGACATCCGCAGCTTCTCTGGGTGATCTGTTCCAGTGCCACCCTCACAACAGAGAGCTTCCTCCTAACATCTAATCTAAAACTACTCTCTCTTAGTTTGAATCCATTCCCCCTTACTCTGTTATGCCCTTGTAAATCATGCCTCTCTCTTTGTTGTCAGCTCCCTTTAGATCACAATTAGATCAGCCCAAAATCTTCTCTTCTCCAGGTTGAACAAACTCCATTGACTCAGCCTTTCCTCATATGAGATGCCCTACGCCTCCAATCATCGTGGTGTCCCTCCTCTGCACTGGATCCAACAGCTCCCTGGCCTTCCTGTGCTGGAATCCCAGTGCTGGAAGCAGCACTGCAGTGAGGTGCCACCAGAGCAGAGCAGAGGGGCAGAATCCAATCCCCTTCCTCGCCCTGCTGGCCATGCTCATTTTGATGCATCCCAGGATATTACTGATTGGTAATCAGTTAGAAGAAAGAGAGAGAGATGGAGAATGAAAAATGTGCTTCCAGACAAGGCATGGACAGCTCAGGCAGGACAGTAAGGATTTAACAGCCCTAAGCTAGAATTTATTAGAATCAAAGCAGAAGTGACATTATTTTACCTTACTAAGGTCTCAATAATTTACTAGAATATGAAGTATAATTATTTTAATGTGTGGGACAATGCCAAATGCATTGCAGATGTTAAGATTGTAGCTACACTGGGCAATAGGAAAGAACTTTTATTGGCAAAATCTGAAGAAAATACAGAAAGAATTTTTATCCATCTTCTCTCAAATTTAAAATTAATCCAAGTGTGGGTCTCTGATGAGTAGCTGAATTTCTGTTACAACAAATAAATGTTTCATAACATGAAATGGTCAATTAGAAGAAACTGTGAAAGTTAGGGCGAAGTAGTTTTTCTTCCAAATTTGCTTCTTTTTCTGCTCCCTTCAGAATGTGAATAAGACCTGAAACAGTGCTATTCATATTTGTTCCTTTGAGCAGTATCTGGTTTTAAGATTAGCTTAAAGCCAGATACTGCACACAATCTTGTGCTTTACTCCAGTGTTTAGGAGCTGGTAAATAGTCTTACTCCTTCAATCAGGCTACCTGGAAGAGTAAGTCACATGAGGGCAAGGGATTTTTCTTTTGGATGAGTGGGCAGGGAGAATAGGAAGGCCAAGACTTAAGGTCAGGATCATGCTGGCAGATATTAATTTCACAAGCGACCCACTAGCAGGGAGAAAGAAGAACAAAAGGAATGCCTCAGCATAGTTGGTTTTGCTCAAAAGCAAACAAGAAAAAGTACTATAAAAAAGAAATCTAGAGGTGCTTAGCCATGACAAAATCCCACTGAAGTGTCAGAAGCTAATATGCATGAAACCAAAAGTTTAGTTTTAGTTAAGTCTTAGTCATTTGAATAAACTTACATGGATATCTCAGATATTTGGGAAGTTCAAGCTTCTTTTCAGCAGTATGATCTATAAAGAGGCTAACTTAAAGGTAAATTAACTTAGTAAGTTAAGGCTACTATTTATTTTTTGTTGTGTCAACCTTAGTTTTGTAAAGTAAAACCAAGGAAGGCACCAGCTATGACAGTGAGTTGTATACATTACTTTCACAGAGCTGAAATAAGTGAAAGAAATGACACAGTTTTGAACCTGTGGTTGGCAGATTTCTCCCTGTATTTGTTCCTGAGTGTACTGGGGAGCAAAAAAAGAGAGAAAAATTTGCTTTGGCTAAATTTATTAAAAGAGAAATATAGGGGGAGCTTCAAAGCTTTGTGAGACACTGGTAGAGGACACTGCTAGCAAAAGGAAAGAAATGACAGCTGTTTAACTTGATTCTCCTTCCAATTCAGATGAAAAAGAGGAAAAGACAGTATAAGGAGAAGAACATTTTATTTCATATCCATGTAAGTAAGATTAAACTTTTACAGTGATCTGACATTTTCTCTTGAAATTACTTTAGTCAACATGAGAGGATAAATTACTAAGAAAAGAAGTCAATGAAGAAAGACAAATAGAGTAGATAACTTTCTCACTCTTGGGTCTTAAAAATATATTATTACATCTTTCTTACAATTCATTTTTTGGGGAAAGAAAATAGACTAATTTTTAGAGAAAAATATGGAGATGAAAATAAAGATCAAAATGGATGTCAGAGGATATTAGTGAAGAAAATGCAAACAAAGCCAGCACTTCAAAATCAAATTTCACCAAATATTCAAGTTTATTTTCTAGTCTTCCTAGTACAGAAGGACTGATGGATTTTCATTCATTTGAAGTCAAAAGTTGTGGAAGGACTGGAAAGGAAATTTCATTCTGGGAAATATTAATATGAGCTCTTACTTTTTTGTAAAATCTACTCTTCAACAACATGCATAGTCTTACCTTGGCAAGAATCCGAATCTCAGCTTGTTTCTCTAACGCAAGCTTGACTCCATTTATGATGTTAGGCTGCTTTTTACTGTGAAAAAGTAAAGAGATACTAAACACCAATAAGAGTTCAGGAATGGAAATGCTACACTGAAGGAAAAAAAGTTATTTTCCTGCTGTTGCTTATCACAAAAAAATATGCATTAAACGAACAGTCATTGCATAACATTTACCTCATTTTCTCGTTCTTAGAATTTTATTCTGACCTAAGGCCATCTGTAGCTAAATATTTTTAAAGAAAAGGAGCAAAACCAAATGCTCAAATCACTAAGCAAAAGTTAGTATAACAGTGTTGATTCATCTCCTCTCTCAATAAAAGAGGTCAATTTTATCTTGAGTATTAGCAAGTTGAACAGGAACTGGATATGTTTTATTCTTTTCTTTTTAAATTTTTATCTTTTATCACTTAGGCTACATACTTCAACATGTAATGGCATACAGCTATGCCTGATAAATCCCAGTGAAATGAAAGACGAATAGTGTCCAATTCAGTATTTTATCTCCAGTAACCAT
The DNA here is from genome assembly GCA_013397555.1 of Urocynchramus pylzowi. NCBI lineage: Eukaryota > Metazoa > Chordata > Aves > Passeriformes > Fringillidae > Urocynchramus > Urocynchramus pylzowi. Next base: position 258,448 of record VZRH01007327.1, on the reverse strand, counting down.
GAGATTATTTAAAATTGATTTAATTGAGTGGAGTGCTTTATTCTTTCTAATAATATGTTTTTTTCTCACACTGAGAAGGCCCAACCTTGCTCTGTTTTCACAGTTAGCATGCATATATTGCTCTCCACTTTGGTGGTATGAAATCCCAGCTAGGCCACTCACTTTAGTCTGTTTCAGAGAATGTTTTGCTGTGTCTCTCAAAACTATTTTACTCTTTGTACTTCTAGACATGAGCAAAAAAATTTCTCTAACAGAAGTGTCTACAGCTCACAGAATTAACATTGAATGGCTGACTAACATAAGATAGAAAGTCTAAAGATATCTGAAAGTGAAGCACAAGGAACTATAAAGAGTTCAAGCTCGAAAACACCTAGAAGCAACTGCAAAAGCAATATAAATTGTGGGAGATGTAGGATTCATACACTCATTTCAACAGAATTGATGAAAAAATGATTTTATTCCGGGGCACATAGAAATGAGTGATGCACTGGTTCCCTAGACAATTACAGAGACCTCCTGGGTGGAAATAGCACTGTTTCCACCTTCCTATCTACATACCTGGATAAGATCAATGAAAAATCTCCTAGAATACATTGCTGGCTTTCCAATGGAAAAACAAACTTCCTGTGACTGCCTTACTCCTAAGAGAATATTTTAATTTTGTTGTTTTCTAATAAAATTCCAGATAAGAGTGATTAAGTATGGCATGAAGAAGAGAACTGAAACAACTGGCCCCTCTTGGTGGCCCCATTACACATCACCCATCTGAGCTCTCTTTCTCAAGCCTCCCTCTATAAAATGAGTGATGTTTCCTTGCTTGCACAGAGTGATGGTTTTCAAGAATGACATGCTATAAAAATAGTTTGAGGCATAAAGACACAACAGTACAATGCACTTTTTGCTCTTAAACAAAGTGAGTTTAATAGGTGCTTTGTTCCCTTCAGTACATTTTTCTCATCTGCATGCTGTCTTTTCCTTTGTTCTCATAGAAGAGCAAACTTTCCTGTTTTACATCATTCCAGGACAGCTTCAGATTGGACTAGGAATTGAAGGAATTTTGAAATATAATTTTTATGTTTCTTTCTCTGTCAATAGACTAAAGCCCTTTTGAACTTAACATATATTAACACTTCAGAATACCCCCTTAGCCGACCTGTCATATGTTTGACATAATTGATTGACTTTTTCTATTTCTAGGTCAGATATTCAAGTGATCAGAATCTCTGTGCAACAGACTAAATAATATTACTTTTTTTTTTTTTAAGACACCTATCAGGTCCCATTTATTCACTTGTATAAGGTGTGCATACTACTGCTTGTATAGAAAAAAAAAGACCTCTCTTGGAATTAAATTATACATTTTACAGAATGAATGACCCACTAGGTTAGTTAGATGCAGTGACTTTCAGTGTCAGACATTAACAATCACATTTCTGCACATCAGCTTGTGATGACTTCATCTGAAGATTTAAAACCTCAGACTTTTCTCACATAGATTGTGCCCTAAGAAGGGACAAAATGTTGGCCTGTCAGGAAAAAATTCTATTCTATTCAGGGAAAATATATAAACAAAATCTCAGCCTTCTCTATTTAGTCTGTCACTCTCTTTATGTAGTCTTTCCTTCTGCTTTTCTGAAGCTTTGTTGCTACTGGAAGTTTATAGGAATGGAAGGACATTAGAATCAGAGGAGCCCAAAAACCAACACTAAGGAAAACTATGCATGCAATTCACAGAAACCTGGGGAGATCAGTGACACTTCAAAAAGGGATAGACACAAAAGTGCAAGGTTAGAAATTTATATATAAACACAGACAAAATGTACAACATTTCCCTTGAAGTATTTGTATAGTTTGATGTGATCAAGAACTTTTAACCACAGAATTATCATGCAGTCAAAAGAGCCATGTTATTCTCATATGATACAAGCTTCTTACTCTCATTTTATTTCTTGTTGTTGTAATAAAAAAAAAAAAAAAAAAAAAAACAAACCAAAAAACCAACCAACCAAACCAAAACAGCAAAAAAACAAAAACAAAAACAAACCACCTGTTGGTGTTTAATTCTGAGTTGATGTACATTTCTCTTTTCATAAGCTCAATGAAATTCAGATAATATTGTTACCAAGACTGGCAGTGTGTGGGCTGTGTTCCACTGGCTCTCAACCACACTTACTCCTTTTTCTAATAGTACAAGCTTTGTGCTGGGTGATGTCACAATTTCTGAATTGATAGCCATACTGATTTTTTTAATAACTTCTTATTCTCAAAACCCAGAGAAATCTTTCATTCTTCCCAGTATCACTTAAAAGCTTTCAGTAGGGGCTATTTCTGTACAGAAAATGTCCCAATACTCTTTATCTATTAACACGCTCAGAATATAAACTCATTGCATTCATCTTTTTCATTAAAAATGTAACATAATGTATTTTAATTCAAGATAGATGGGAATAATATTTTATTAAATAACTGGATTTTAATGTTTTGGTTAAGGTAAGAAGTACGGATGTTTTTGAAGAAAAATGTGTCTGTGACTTCTTGCTCAATATTATTAGTTGTAAATATGTGTTAAGCTAGGGGTCTAATTTATTATTTTATTCATAGAACGTGTTGTATCATCACAAAAAGTAAGAGCATAAATTCTGCAAGAGATGATAATTGTCAGTCCAGTCTTCTAAAATAGTGTATTTATATGTAAAAATCAACAAATATTGTTCATCAGGCTCAACACAGAGAGAAACACTTAAGTGGAGGATCCATTTCATGTACTTTCTTCTATCAGGAGAGCATTATTATACTATTACAGCTCTATGTTCTATGTTTCACGTGATTGTACCTGTCTCTGTACTGTCTTTTATTTTCTGGTTTTGGTTTGCTATGGTTTGCTTTGGTTGATTTGGTTTGCTTTGGTTTGGTTCGGCTTGGCTTGGTTTGGTGTGGTTTGGCTTGGTTTTTGGTGGCAATTGGGGGATTTTTATTTTTATTATTGCTGTTTTTCTTGGGTTTTTTTCATTTATTTACTTTTTATATTGCAAATAATGTATTTTTTGCAACCTGCATTTTCTCTGAAACAGACAACTTGTTCACCAAGCACCCAGAGTACTAAGCTTATCTTTAATGAACAATACAGCAGTAAAAACCCCTCAATTTTGTAAACACAGCAGGAAGTAATGAAGATGACATATTCTATTCAGTAATTTTGGTATGCAAATTTGGAAAAAAAATGTATAGAAGCTTTCAGAAAACATAACAGAATGATACTAGAGCTAAATAATTTCAATATGTCTAGGAGGGAAATAATATTTCTTTCAAATGGGTTCAGCAGAAGGAATGAAGGAAATCATTCACAGGAAGTAAAATTATTTGAATTGTTGATAGTTCCAAAGTTTCCATGCTGACCTTTCCAAGGGCAGTCATGTTTGCCTCCATTTCTCAGGTTGCCGGCCTCTTCCAATTTCCTTACTCTGTCCTTCTACAAAACAATTAAAAGCTGTTTGAATGAAAAAGAAAAAAATGTTTACACACTCAACAAGTGTATCCAAACATGTATGTGTGAATGCCTAACCAGTGACGTTTTCGTTTCAGAATGGCCCTTTTTTTGTCTTTTCCATTCATCTTACCAGCTTTGTTTGAAAATGTAGATAAGTAAGGTGAATGCCCAATGTAACTTGAAAAAAGCAGCAATTAAGCATATTGTGGAACACATGTTCTGAATTTCTTTTGCTGACCTGAACAAAAGCAGTAAATATATTAGCAGACATCAAACTTTCTTTTTCTAAGACTGCATTAGAGTCAGTCTGACAGATAAAATAAACATGGTAGCCCTAGTGAGGTTGATGGATTTACAGCCACTAAGGAGGTAGTTCATTATGCTAAGCCAACAGCCACTTTTGACAAGAAAAATCATTTAACCTTTTCACATATAGCCTTCCAATTAACTTCAGTCTGAGACATAGCAGACCCTTCTCTGTTTTCCCCTGTCCAAAGAGCTACATGGCCAAGTATGAACAGTGACAGTTTACAAACCAAATTGTAGAGTAATTAAGATAGAGAATACTGCTTAGTTTGTAACCAGAACATGTTTCTGTCCTTAGAATATACATTTTAAAATTTAGAATTTTACCATGGCTTTGTATGACATCACTACACAATATATTTATTTTTTTCTGTTATGTCGGATTTGGGGAATGGTACTCATCAATTTAGAACCCCACTGAGACTACAAAACCAGGCTGCTGGTCTCTGTCGCTCCCCCAGTTTTGCCCTCCCCCTCCCCTTTGTTATGAGATGGGGTGACAAATGGGAGGCACAAAAAGCAAAGATCACTTGTTGAGATAAGAAAAATGTACTGGAAACTGCAAATGGCATAAGAAAATGAACAGTAGCAGTAACTGAGCACACCCACACATCCTCACTGTCGATAGACAATACTGGGGGGCTCCTCCTGGCATGTTTTCTGGACTGGAAGAAACCCATTCTCCCCAGAAGAAAGTCACTTTCCCACACCCCCAGCAGTGATGTGAAGTGGTATAGAATAACCTCCAGGCCCTGGCCGTGCCCCCTCCTAGCTACTAAAAAAAGTTAACTCTCTCCTGGCCAGAACCAGGACATCTTGTTAGAATAATGGAAAAGACCTCAAAAAACTGTCAATCTGTCACAACCATCAGGTGCTCCTCTAACCTGATGTCCTCAAATGCCATATCCATCTATCAGTTTTTGATCCCTCCTGGGGATGGTGACTTTACTGCTTCCCTGGACAACCTGTTTGAATGCCTGACTATCCTTCTGGTGAAGAATTTTTTTCCTAATATCTAATCTAAACCTCCCCTGGTACAACTTGAGGTTATGTCTTCTCATTCTGTCACTTGTTACTCAGGAGAAGAGGCTGATCCTCTCCTCACTACAACCTCCTTCCAGGCAGTTATAGGAACCAATACAGTTCCTACTCTCTTCATGTTGGCCACACTATTTCTGTTACAGGCCAGGATACCACTGGCCACTAGCATTCTTTGGCCTCCTGGATACATACTGGCACATGTTCAGCCACCTATCAACCAACAGCCCCAAGCATAATACCACTGGGTATTATACTCTTCCCCAGTCTGTAACACTGCCTGGGGTTGATGTGATCCAAGGGAAGGATCTTGGAAGGTCCAATGCTTCCAGAGGAAGCGTTTGACCTTGTTGAATCTCATTCCACTGGCCTCAATCCATTTATTCAGACTGTGCAGATCCCTCTACAGAGCCTTCCTACCCTGCAGCAGATCAACAGTCTCACCAAAACTAGTGGGCACTCTTCTTTATTCTTCTAAGTACAATAAATTACAGGTTTGTTCCTTCCTTGTTAGACACCTTCATTTGAAGCCAGGCCATGTTTTTAAATCTTGTGTGATTCAAACTGCAATGAAGAGCATGAGCACTTCAACTAGAAGATGCTTCTTCAAACAAGAGTTGTTGAAGTAGAATCATAGGATCATTGAAAATCTTAAGCTGGACAGAATCTATAGGATCAGCAAATCCAGCTCCTCACAGGACTACATAAAACTAAACCACAAGACTAACATATTAGATCAGATGATCCTTCAAATGTGACAAGCTTGGTGCTTTCACCACTTCCCTGGGGAGCTTATTCCAGTGACTGACCACACTCTGGGTGAAGAACCTCTTCCAAAAGTCTAGTCTGAACTACCCCTGATGCAGCTTCATTCCATTTCCTCAAGTTCTATTCCTGATCCCCCCACTGAGATTGGTGTCTACTCTGCTACCCCACTTGAGGAAGTTGTAAACCGTGACAAGGTCTTGTCAGCCAGCTCTTCTCTCCTCTGAACATGCCAAGTGACCTCAGCCACTCACTGAAACTCTTGCCCTCGAGATTTTCCACCATGCTTATTCCCCTCCTCTGGACACAGTCTATTAGTTTGATGTCCCTATATATTTTGACACCTGAAGCTGCTCAAAGTACTTGAGTTGGGACTTCAACGGTGCAGTGCAGTGTAGAGTGAGACATTCACACTACAGGTCAATTTCCTTCCTTACCACGAAAAAAGTGAAAAGCCACTAAAGACAAATTAAACCAGCAGAGGAACCAGATTAGAGACAGCAACAGGCTGCAATTAGGTGACTGCTTCCTTCCGAGAGCAGTGCTGGTGGCTCTCTTTACCCTCTTCTGTGGTCCTGTTCAAAGTCACACAGGCTCTGAGAAGAGGTCAGATTTTCCTGATGGAAAACTGAGACACAGGAAGGGATAGCTGGGACAGAGGTGAAACAAGGACTCTAAATTTCACTTCCATGAGCTGGCTGCAAAGTCCATCTGCTTAGCTGTCCAGCTCTACAGTGAGCAAATATCTGCACAGCAGAGCAGCTACAGGGTGCCCTCATTGGTCTTGCCTGGTTCTTTTAATTCTCAGCTTCACAGTGAATCTTTAGAACCCATTATTCTTTTTCATATCTCAGTTTGGGGTTTGGGGATTTTTTATTTTAATTGATTGGTTGGGGTTTTTAGCTGAATTTCTTTTTTCTTAAAGAAATCTGGGCATGCAAGGAGTGCGAAATCACCCTGGTCTGAGGAAGAGGAGGCACAAGAGGAGGCAGAAAGAGGAGACACAAGAGCTTGGAGGCTTAGAACCTTTGGGGAGATGGATGTCAGACTATACATGCTTAAGTTCAGATCTGATTTAACATGTTGATTTCATTCTCATAGCTACTGTTCTATTAATTATCCTAATTATTATTTCCAATTCATATGCTCACTAACTGAAACTTCATTATAATTTCATATCTGGAAATCTTAGCAAAAAAGATGAAAGCCAAGGATCCATAAGCCACCAAGGTCCTGAGTTACAGCTTTATTTTTCAGCACAAATCAGCCAACCACCTAAAAATAACAGATAAAAAATTATTTTCTTAATGTCAGTATACTATGTTAGCATAATTCATGTGAGCATCATATACTAATTAGAAGGAAAATTTTCTGTGTTCATTGAAAAGTGATTAAAACCATTTATTTGTGCTAAGCTAGATCTGTTCTGCTCCGAACAGCTGACTAGTACAGATCAAGTTGTCATAGATATTGAAGATGTAAAATCTTTATGTTTACAGTTACACTGTCATCCCTTGTTCCATTTACAATGGGGAAAAATGATGATTGACTCCAAACTTCAAAAATTGTTTCTTAAAGTTCATGTTGTGAACTCAAGTTATTCAGTGCACATATAGTCACAACACAGTGTTTTGGGGAAAAAGTGAGTATTTCCCAGAAAGCAGTCCTGAACTCATGAATATGGCCTGCTATATGTTTTAAAGAAATTACATGCATACTGGAGTGTGAGAATACTAAATAGAGAACACAGGTGCCATTGTCTTTACATTTTTCCTCCACACTGGTTTTCTTAGGATTCTCTACAAAGCACCTTGTACTCTGATTAACAATAAACTATAGCAAGCTAATAGAATATATATTTTGTGGCTATAATATATTCCTTGGAAAATTTTATAATGTTTCTTTTTTGTCTAAGTGGGGCAGGAATCTCACTGTATAGTTTTCAATTATGAACGAGGCGATGATTTACGTCCTTAATGAAGAAAGCGCTTAAGTGTTTGTGCAAATTCAACACCATGCATGAAACATTGCAAGTATTGTTTTCCAAGTCATTTTCACTAAAAATGAGCTTATTCATATGCCTTCCTTTGCCAAAGTCTGCACTCACACAAACTGGGATTTGACTCCTTACTTCCCTACTAATGGAGTCCAACCAACAATGTAGAGATTGTGTTCCTCAGATTTTTCTCTAAAGTTCCATGTTAAAGTTCCATGTGCTGGTGGCCTACATAATGCATGGATAAAGTCACAAACTTCAGAGATACCAGGTAAGCTTTCTACACAACAAGCAGGGAAATGTTTTCGGGAGAGGTCAGAAACAGAGAATGCAGGAGACACAGTCTAGCAGTCCCCATGCCTAGGAGATGTCCTGCCTAGAAAAGTGCTCCTCTGCAGCTCCTCTACCCAGCAGACAAAGACTCTGAATACCCCATGCAAAAGTCCCAGGTTCAGCTTTTGAGATACAGAAAAAGAAATCAGGTTTTAACCTTCTGGCTGCTGTGGGATGCTGAGTCTGAACCTTTTTTAAGATGAGAAGGAGGTACAACAACCTCTCTGCTTTTGAGATAAACTGTCCAACCACTAAGCTATAATACTGCTGGAACACACAGTCCTACCATGCCAAGATGTATTTTCTCCAAAAGTCAACATTCTCCTCTGTAAAAAGAGAGTGTTCAAATTAGCTTGACCTCTTGGTTTATAATTTTTACACTCATTCACATCTGTGCACTAGATAAATCAAATGTACTTGAGTACCAAGCCTTCTCATCAGCAGGCTCAGGCAAGACTGGATGTTTAATTGTTGAGGCCAGGGAGAAAGCAATATGTCAAGAAGTGAAAATATAAATGTGTAAGAATTCTCACTTTTCAATAGAAAGCATTTTCAGGAGATTCTGAGCAATTCTGGGCTTACAGGTTTTCATAAAGATTTTTTCCATACTGATCTTGAGCATACATGCTTTAATATTTTATAGAATAAAACCAGATGACAATCTAAGAAAGTAGCAAAACAATTATATAGCTATTAATTTTTTAGGAGTTCCTTAACACATACATCTAGCCCATTTAGCTGTGGAGATGGGAAATTGCATCCTCTAGAAGAATTTCCATATTGGAGAAGAGGTTGAAAAGTAGAGCAATACACTGGTTACAGATAAGTGCTGGTAAGATGATTTCACAGTGTTTGCAGCTATCATGCAAAAGAAAAGCTCAGATAAGGCTAAAGATTACCCTGAATTCTTATTTTTCTTCCTTAGTCAATGTGTTGTTTCTTATATATTAATTTTTATGATTAGTAATTATTGTTAAATGTGAAAACATACTGTTATCATAATAAACAAACCAAAATGTGAAGACAGGTTCATGCTATCATAGAAAGATACTATACTATTCCAAATTGTAATTTGTGATATAAACTTTTCTTTTACTCTATCTAGAGGCTAACTATAGTATCATTTTACAATGAGAACACAACAAAATTGGGAAACTCTCATCTGAGAGATGAACTTTGTAGCATGCATTAATAGATTATTGCCGTAAAGAACCATTCAGTTTTTACTGTGCCAGCCAGCAGAAACTCAGCAGAAACTCAGCAAATTGTCACAGCAATTTTCATCTATTCATAAACATGGTAGTGCACACCCACACTTGGCATGGAAAACGTGGTGTGAAACAACAGCAGATGATGGGTTATGATGATGGTAAATAACAATGATAATGGCTATTGATTTTTTTTGGAGGGACATTTCACTGCGTATTATATGTCTAAACACTGACACAAACAGCTGGTGCTACTAGAAATGGTGAATTCACATAAGGAAACTGAACATTTGCAAATCTTTCCATTCATGGAGGTCAGAAATGTCAGCTTTATTTGTCATATGAATAAGAGATGAATGTATACTGCATTGTCTTTCTTTTATTTTTGGGATTTTTGAGTGGTGGTGGTGGTTGCTTTCTTCTTGTGTTTTGTTTCATTTTGTGTTTTTCTTGTTCATTTGTTTGTAGGGTTTTTTGTGGGTTTTGGTTGCTTTCATTTTTTTTCCCTTGTTTTTGGTTTTATGGGGGATTATATAAACTATATATAATATTGTGAAATGATATTTAATAAAAAACTTGATAATATCAGTCATCAGAATGTTGTATCCATGATTTAAGTATTAAAAAGTGCTCACACTTGGCCATTTTGTACCTATTGCATACTGATAAATAGGGAGGAAAGTTTCAATTAAGTTATGGGTAGGTACATTTTTTGTAAGAAATAAATGGCTTTTCTAGACAGTTCAGATTCTTTTGTTTTTAAAAATTTGCATGCAACTTGTATCTACTGTGCAGACACTAACATGAATAATCTGATAAGGAGCAACTGTACCTAGCATAACGTTCAAGGTCAACATGTGCTTGGCTAACATACTTCAGGCTATTATTGTTACATGTGAAAAATTAAAATCAACACCAGTCTACTTGGTTAGCTCCCAGACTTTTCAAGCTGCAACTTTAATGATTTGTCTTATCTGACTTCAGAGGGATTGCTTAAAATGAGAAATGTGAGCAAAAGTTTGGAACACTAGCACTTCAATAACAATGTAATATATAGAACATCTTTTATCACTTCAAATTCACTTTGCCTGTTAATTTATTTGCGTTAGGTTTACTGATATTACTTCATATCCTGAGCAACAGCAGTTATTTCCATGCTAACTGTAAATTATGTCTAGATTTTCCCCAGATCTCTTTTCCAAAATACTGAGTTTTAATAGTGGATTGGGAGAATATGCTTCCTCTCTTGCTTGCACTTTTGCAAGGCATCTGAAGAGAGATAAGAACAGTTTTTTAGCTTTGGGAAGCCTGAAGCCTCATTAGGTGATGGAAGGGATTTTCTTCCTCTGATGTGCCATACTAAAAAACACAGTCAGCACAGAATGGCAAGAATCCAGTCCACCACAGCACACACTATCACCCAAACTGCTAATGTCAACGCTGAACTTTTGAAAGGGCTGGCCTCTGTGGAGTGCAGCCAGATTTCCCATGTTAAGTAGAAGGCAAATATGCTGAAGTAAATGCAGCATTTCCCCACCTCCATGGGAGAACAAAGATACTGGAGTACAGCTCTGCTGGTGGCCAATTGCATATATATTTTCATGGACCTTTCAAAGTGGCTGGAATCTTTGATGTGTTATGATTTCCTTTGAACTCTAGGAATGCTGCAGTCTTGTTTGTATTGCTGATTTTCATCTACTACTTCTGCTGCATTTCCTCACATTGTATACAAGGAAGCAGAGGCTTTCTTTATGTGACAGAAACTCCTATTCTTTTGTTAATGGGTACAGACCTGGATTTAAATTAATTCTTTATTCTGGCTACAATAATATGATCTTCTTTTACTGAACTACCACTTTATATTTGCAGATATGAGGAAAAAAGTATCTTGCTAAAAGGTAAATCTAACTGACTATATTTCTGAGGACTGGCTGAAATGTTTGGGGTTATTTTATGTAACTTGGAAGACAACAAACCAGAAAGGAGAAAGCAAAGGCTAAGTGTTTCCCTGTTTCAGACCGGCTTTTAGCTGTCATGTGGGAGGGAAAATGCATTGGGAAAGAAGAATGAGAGAGAAAGAAAAATAAAGAAATTAAAAAATCAAGGATGCAAAGAACTGTCCAGCTTTCTGCCAAAGCCCACTGACTGCAGTCTGGGAAATATGTAGGGCTGTGAAATGGAGATCACACACCACCCCATGCCCTCACACCCTCATTGAATTATTTTGTCATATCACAAGATACAAAGCAGCTGTTTAGCAAGAAGGCAATATTTTGCTGTGTCTTGAACAAAGCAGAAAGAGTGCATGAGAAGGCAGACATCAGGGTTTGGTGCAGATGAACCTAACACAGGACTTGCACAACTATTCTGCATGTAATCTCATTAAACCAAAAGGGTCTTATCTTAAAAACTTTAATAATTTGTGGGTGATGATCATATTTTCAATGGCATAAAATAGTTTGAAAAAACTCGTTAAGCCAGTGGGAATTAATGATGCTTTTCAAAGCCAGTGGTTCTCTAAGTAGTCGCATTTTGATTTCCAGTTTTAAAAATTATCTTTCTGGCATGTTCCATTTAGCACATGTAGTGAGATTGTTTATGTGCCATAGAGAACACTGTGTATTTTCCTCACATAGATGGATGTGTTCCATAATGATTGTGTCTCTCTCCTGAAAGCTCACACCATCAACAAGATAATCTCAGATCAGATGAAAGAGAGAAAAAGATGTTTGCCTGTGGACCTTAATTACTTTATTTCTTTTATGAAAAACCTGTCATATTTCTCTATTTTCAAGCAAAGACCATTTTGTATCTGGTTTTCCCTGGGGAAATAATAATAACAGTAATAATACTTATAATAGCAATACTACTACTCATAATAAAGTGAGCTAAATATCAGCAAGTACCTACCACACTTTGCAAGTAACAAACCTCAAATCCCAAGTGCTTAGCAGAGGTTTGTCAAGGGTTGGCATCAAAATTTGCTAGAGATTCCTCCTGCAACAAAGTGAAGTGAGAGAGAGAAGAGCACTGGGGCTTAGCAAGACAACCTTGCAATTCTTCCTACTGGCACTCAAGACAGATTAATTGTGAACAGGGAAAAAACCTCAACCTTCACAGTCTTCCTTGCTAACAAGTAGGAGCATGGAGCAGGAAAACACAATTCAGAGCAGAGAGAGAAAGACAAACAACCGGGAATGACATGAAAGCAGACTGAGGAAGAAACAGAGGAACTGGGAGGAGGTGTTCCAGAGAAGCAAGGGCACCACAACTGTAGCATGCTGTGAGGAGCCAGGACAGAATTTGTGTTGTGACAAAATGTTTCTTTGTACCCTCAAAGCTTTGGGTAACATCCCAAAATCCATGGACTTCTTTATTCCTTTATGGCTCTTGAGTAGGTATGGAAAACGTACCAGGCCTCCTTGGATATCAGTTGCACTTGCTGTCAGTGTTGATGGTAGGACACATAAGAGAGTTGTGACTTTCATTTGTTTTAATACCTGCTGACATATAAGGCAAAATTACTTTTTGTGGTGGAATTCTAATATTTCCCTCTAATCTAAGGCTGTCTTCAGAAGCTCAAAACAGGAATGTGACTGTGCAATTAAAAGTTGTACCAGAACATGCATTAAAAAATAGGAAATTAAGATTGCATGTTAATAATCCTAGTGGTAAGAGACTTTAACTTTTAATGTCTCTACTTTGTAGATTTAATATTTTTAATGATAGTTTTTTGTGCTCTGGTACATGTGTATTTTTTAATCTGAAAAATTTGCAGAACTGCTTTTACTGCTACATGAACACATTCTTTTTTTCATCTTTACCACAGAATCAGGTAACTATAATGTCTAGTTTTCTGAGTGTGCCCTGCAGAAACATACACAATGAATTGACAGATTTTGTTTTCAAAGTTAAATAATTCATAAAATTAAAAGCAGGGTACTGAAATTTCTTTTGATGTGTTTCAGTTGTTTCACATGGCTGTAAGTTTGAACACTTTTTTACTTTTTTTTCCTTCCTCTTTTTTGTTATTTTTACCAGTCTGCCTGCTGCTAATTCTCAGCTTGTGGCAGAGGAACAGAGACATGAACATATGCTCTGAAAGAGAGGTTCTTTCACATTTGTATTTCAGAGAGTTTTGTTGCTCCTTGAGCCCAATAACCTCACAAATTAATTCCTTTTGCTTGCAGTGACATCTGTTGGTGAGGGCAGAGCTGATTAACTGCGGGGCTGGCTTCATTGAGGCACTTAAATGCAGCAGATGTTTCTTCTCTCTTCCCCCCATCTTATGTCCAAGAAAGTGGAAACGTTTTTGGAGAATTGATATAAACCTTGTTCACACAGATAAATTAAATCCCTAAATCTGGATATCTACCACTGCTGCTAACTGCAGTGTCTAAATGACCACCAGGGCAGGGGTATTAATTACCAAGTCTATTAACACAAGAACAAGCAAAAAAATATATTTATACAATCAAAGGATATTTCTGACAAGAAAATACTATTCCTCAGTTACTGTGTGCACACAATAATTACTCCAAATACCCTTGTAGAACTCTGCACCAAGGCAAAGGAAAAGAATCAAAAAGAGATACTTTAACATTTGAACCATAGGCTTTATTAAATCAAAGAAAACAGCTGCATTCTTAAGAGTCTCAACATTTTTATTGTTTTTCTTCCACTAACTTTTTCTATGATGTTTTGTTACTGCACTAAGAAAAATATCATATGCTGGCTTCCAAGTCTTTTTATATTTATCATCCATAGCTGGTTTTAACATTATAAACAAACCACTTCTCTACAAAAAATGCATGCAAAGTTTTAGAAACTTTCAAAATCTCAGGTAATGCTTTTGTATATGTAATTAACTATATGACAGACAACAGTTGGTCTTTACTTTTGAGTCAAAAATTGAAATATTAACTCTTGTTATTCTTAGGCCACATCAGCTTTTTTCATGTCTGAAAATGTTTGTTTGCTCCTTTTTCTGTACCTCTTTTCACAGTTACTATCATGGATATACAGTGGCAATGAATATATGACTGTAGTTTCAAGGAGCAAGTTTGGGGCATCTTTTGAAAGGAAAATATTATCTAGGACAGTTTCTTAGTTTCAGTTGTGTGCAGTAAGAATGCCACAGCTTGAATACATTGAAGAGCATTTCAATTAATGTACTTTCATTTATACAAGGATAGAGATTTGATTCTGCCATGTGTTATTCAACCCCAACAGTGAGATTTCATCATATATGTGGTCTTTTTCTTAATGTGATTTTATTATTTCCCTTATAGTTTTAATGAGAAGTAATTCCTTGTTTCTGTGATTACAAATTATGTACACTGGCAGTCTCACATGTTCTGCAGCAGGATGAACTCTCTGAGGCTGTGTTTAATATCCCCAGTCTGTTATTAGCTTTCAGCTCACATGCTAAAGGTGCAGATTCTAAACACTAGTCAGGTATCTCTAATGGCCCACAGAACACAATGTTAAGAAAGTGGGATAGGAGGTGGGCTAGGGAACCAACATCAGCAATTCCCACTGTCTCAGGCCTGATACACTAAGCATGATACTTTCATTTCTTTCATATCTGAGCTCCAGTACACAAATAAAAGGGACTGCACATGGGAAGAATGTGCATGTTCTTTTCACCATGTGCATATGGTAAACCATGCTGACCACAAAATCCAGTTAGACCACTCAAAAACAGTTGAGATTTTTGTCAGACTTCTCCATTGTTAAACTCTGCTAGAAATGACTGACATATGTTCAATTCAAACATCAGAAGCAGTAAGAATCTGTTCATTATTTCAAAATATTGCTGAAAAACAGGGAACTGACAATATAACAATCTTACCCTTTAATTTGCTATAGAGAAGTTTACAGAGAAAACACCCTAACTAAAACAAAATGCAAACCATTAATACTAATCCTCCAATGTGAAAAGTGCTCATCTGTTCTTGTAGAGGATTTTTCCTTAAACTAATAGCACTGATGAATGCTACAACATTGTCTGATTTTAGTCTCAATCCACTTGCAGTTATTTGAGCTATGATCTCATGCAATTGATTTAACTCTAAGGGCATTGGCTGTAGTGGTAGAGGGTGACTTCAGATTACTAATGAAATCAAAGCCCAACTTCCCTTGCAGCATGGATCTGCTTAAGACATTGCACAACTATGGAAGATAAAATCTGTCAAAATATGAAAATGTGGTGCCAAGAGAAAGCAGTGTTCTCCATTCATATATGTCCTTTGGGATCCTCTTCATAAAATAAGCTGAGTCTTTGACAATCACTTTGTCTAGCCCTCCTAAACTCAGCTGTTAAACTGTTTTACAGATGGTCAAACGTACCAACAAGAGCTGATCCAAATTCTTGGAAGAGGTGTTTGTATAATTGCTAAGGTGTCTAAGTGTCTGCTGAAATGGGACATTGACAGTCACCTTTTCTAAGCAGCCATAGTTATGAGGGGGGAAAAATGTCTACTAATGTCACATAAACATGTCAATAAAAGGAAATCACAATAACAGAAGGCTTGGTTACAGGCTTACCATCAACATATATCATATCTTAGTTCATAACACTGTTCATCACCAATTTCTCATACTAAAAGAACTGTTGATTTTTTCAGTATTATCCACTCCTTATGAAGACAGTTGTCATCATATTTTTGTGGAGTTCCTTTTGAGCCATTTAGCCACTGGGAGACAGGGGGTATTTTTTGTCATTTAAAATGTCACCAAAGTTTGACCCCTGGATTTGACAACTTAATTTGCTTTCTTACAAGATAGAATTGTATCTATTTCTAAATAGCTTGAAGATCTCTGCTAAAAGCTTGATACTATAAATTAAGGCCAGAGTTTTTAAAATATTTTGAAGTCAAGATATAGGCATTATGTGGATTTTTTTAGCGTGTTTAAGTAGATTAGATCAGTAGATTCCTCTATAAGGATTCCCAGGTTTCTATCTCTCCCTGTGCTCTTGTTGCAGGAGCTGTTGTCATGGTTTTGCAGCTACTTGCTGCAAAAAACTTAGGGGATAGCTTGCATGAAATTTCATTGTG
Organism: Urocynchramus pylzowi; assembly: GCA_013397555.1. Classification (NCBI taxonomy): domain Eukaryota; kingdom Metazoa; phylum Chordata; class Aves; order Passeriformes; family Fringillidae; genus Urocynchramus; species Urocynchramus pylzowi. The sequence goes on along the minus strand of VZRH01007327.1, from coordinate 242,254 downwards.
AGTGTTCCAAGGCTCTGAACATTCTCCCAGAAAAAACAGAGTGGTTTGGTTGGTTTCTTTAGACTGTATGTTCGAAAAAAATTCAGGTATGGTAAAACAGGAAAAAAGATGCATAAATCACTTTGTAGCTTAATTTTGTATTTAGCACATCTGAGAATTTTACTGTTACAGATTATTATATTTTAATTTATTTGCTTTTTAAGCCTGGTATGGATATCCTTTCAATATGAGGAAAAAGAATAAAAACAAATGGGACTGGAAAAACTGTGCAAAGGAATATTACTCACTGCTGCTTGTAAAAGTTGGGAAGTCTGACTTGTATTTGCAAGACTCCACTACCTTTCTCAGTTTCTTAATACATTCTCTGCAGCTGAGAGAAACTGAGACTCAAAGCCCTTTTCATCCTGTGGCATCAGGAGCCCTTTTCATCCTGTGGGATCAGGAACCCTTTGCTAAACCCCCAGGCTCCAGGCTACTAGCTGCCAGCACTGTGGCACGAGCTGCAACCTCCCAAACACCTTGCCCAAGCTGTGGCTCCTTTCTGCACTGGGGGAGGGGGCAAGGAGAGCCCCTGGCATGTCCCTGGGACCACCAGATCCGTAAGGAGCTGCTGTCCTATGCCAGGTGCAGGGTTTGCCCTGGAGCACAGGACACTAGCAACACCTGGGGTTCTTGGCAGTGTGGGTGTGCAGGTCTGTTTGGCCTCTGCTTCCGCAGTGAAAATGTAGGGAATTCCTCCTTTCTGCTGGATCAGCTGCTGCAATGTTGTTTGCTTATGAGCTGGCTGAGAGAGTTTGGTGTCTGAGGTTCTTTCCAAACACAACTGGTTAAAATACCAGGCTGAAAAATGAGCCCAGAATAACCAACATAAATTGTCAGGATTTTTTTTTCCAAAGAAATACCATCAACAGTATTCTCAGATCTGATTTTTTTTTCTTATAAAAATGCTCTCTTTTTTTTAGATCTGCTATTCACTTTTTTTCTTTCCTTCAAGAAATTCAAGAATTTTCAAGAAATTGAAAAATCAGTGTTTTCTAATTCCTTTCTTTTGTCAGCAGAAAATATATGCATTCCCATTTTTTGAAGCCTAAAAATGTCTTTTACATTTTCTAGGTATTTTTAAAGCAGCCTTTCAAATCCATGGTGCATTTTGGTCATCCTTCGTACAAGTACACAATCTCAAATTTCATTGATAAGTATAATTTCTACAAATATAATAATTCCTTTTTATATTACATAGCTAAAAGTTGTTCCCATGAAGCAAGACAGATTAACCAAGAGATGAGCATATCAGTGTGTCTTATCCCCACAGGTCATTTTGCCACCAAAACAAACAAGAAGATGTGAATATGCCACAATTATTACTTTTTTTTTTGCCTGATAAGGTGATACAGAGATATTTCTGTTGACTAAAAGTCACCATTTACTTAAAGAGAGTGAGGGGAAGGGAGCACTCCATAAGACTCATGGACTATGTTGTTGTGCACTTTTGACGAAAAAGCTTAATAAACAGTGTTTTTAGGCTTTACAAGCTGTCAAAATTAATTTTCAAACATCACATTATAGTTCCTCTTTTAAATTATATAACTGATAATTCCATATCCATATTTTTTTTCAAAGATAAATATATTCTTAAATATAGTTAAATATTCTTAAATATAATTGATATTACTTTAAGTAGAAAAAGTCAATTATATGCTAGTTTCAGCTGCAAAACTTGCAATATAATTATGAATGCAATTACAGCATAGTTGAGGAAATACAAGATATAGAATAGCATCTGTGACTAGACTTCAACAATATTGCCATCAATCTATACCAAGAAGTGGCTAAAGACTTCTGTAGTCATCAGAATAAACTAGTGTTAGAAGAGTTTAAATCCAGCATGAAGTTATTCCCCTGAGCCATTTATATTTTTCTCTTAAAAGTATGCATAATTATTACAATATCCTTAATTCAATGAATATTTATTTAAGAATGTATATTTAGCTTATTAAATCATGCTACTAAATTCCTCTATGGCCCATAGGGTGTGAGCAAGTGTTTAGTTTTATTAGTTAATATTTCTCACCTAAGTAACTTGACACTGTCATCTGACAGTTTGTTAGTAAGGAGACAAGGAAAGAAAAAGAAAAGCTGCTTCTAAGGTTCCCAAGACCAGTAATTTTTGGTACTTTCAATCTACACAGGTTAAATGTCTTGAAGAGGGAAGGCCTGCAAAACTGAACAACACTACACTAAGAAAACATTGACTTTGTTTTGCACAATGTTTTTGATAGGAAGTGCTCTTTTGCAGCTGATTAAACTATTATTAAAGCGATCTATTTGTCTTACATAAGAACTAAGAGCAAATTTTCAATGCATGAGTACATTTGGGATGAAAAAATATAACAATTTACAACTCAGCAACTCAAGATGTATAAAGGAAGTAAGAGAAAGGCTGCCATATTTTGAGTTTGCTCCTACAGTTGAGGCAATTCTAGTTCTCAGAAAAAAAATTCAAGGCAATGAGGGCATGAAGCCAACATAACTCCTTTCCCATTAGAGGTGAAAATACTCTCCCCTCCAGGATGTCTCATTTCCTAGACAGGAAATCTTGACTAAAAAAAAAAAAGCCCTCATGGTAGCTCTACTGAAATCTGACATTAAAAAAGAAAAAGTCAAAAAGGGCATTTGTCTCTGGAATCTTACAAGAACAACGTTCCTCAGAAAAAGTTGGCACAATCCAGTAAATACACCCACTGTTTATACAGGTGGGCTCCTGCTGCCTTTGGCAGAGAGAGGAGGGACACTCTCTCTCACACCAGTTCTGATGACTTCTGGTTCTTTTCAGGTTTACTGGGGGAGGAAATTTGAGAATGAGATCAGGAAACTTTTGTTTGTCAATCATTGTGAGAAATAAAATGGGCCCTTTGTCAGCAATTCAGGTGCTCAGCAACCTTGCTAAAGAGAAACTGCAAAACTGTGAATTATCTGAGTAACATGGAACGGTTTTACTTTGTATTGTGATAACATTTAATTGGCATAAATTCTTTATGCATAGCAATAATTCAAATCTCACAAAAATTCGTCTGTTACCTTAGGAATAAAGTATATAGTTCTACAAAGCTCTCCTCCCTACCCCTCTCTCTCTCTCTTGTCATTCTCCTTCTCCTTCTTAACAATTGCCACTTGAAAATTTAACTGAAGACAGTCAGCTCTAAGCTTAACATGCCAACAGAGAAGTGAGAAAGTAGCATCAAACCTCTGAAAGAAGGAACAATCCTTTGACACTTAATCCTAGGTCTTCTACCGCATCTGCGCAAAGCAGAGTATGCTCACAGTGTTTTTTATAAATTCATGAACTGGTCCCATCTATCATAATTCAGTTTGCCCATTTCCAGGACACATTACTCAGAGTAAAGCACTAAGATTTTGCAATATAGGTTATTCCAGCAATCCAAACTTGGATTAGGCAAATTTGTCTTCTTTCAGTTTCCATAAGTTTAGGGTTGGATTCTACTTACTTTGTCTTTCCTTGCTTTTCTGAAAAGTATTTCTGGTAAGAGAATCTTGAATCTGTCAAGACACTTAGTCTGAGCAATTTGCTCAGAAAAGGCAGAACAGAGCAAAGATCCAGCAGCTAATGTCACAGCCAAGGTCAATGATACTGAACTGGAAGTCTCATTAAATAATAAAGGACAATGTAAAATGCAATTAGATTCAAAATTACTAGAGTCATTTATGTACCTGCATAATACATTGCAAATAGACTTCACTGCAGACTCAAATACATTGGTAAATTCTAGAGTAAAGGAGTATAAGAGATGAAAAAAAAAAAAATAATGCATGTAATAAACCAACAAATATATAGATTTCAAGGAAAGGATAGGGAAAAGCTGTACTAAAAAATATCAGGCTGTCAGCTTCAATGAAGAAAACAGCCAGGAATATTTGTTCGAGAAAAGTTTTGTATAATAACTCCCACAAAGGGCATATAGTTCTTCTTACAAGAGTGCAATTATCTGTCATATCACATCTTCCTTGATTCATGGTATAACAAAACACTGAGAAACTAGAAGTCATTCATGCTGGAGAAGAGCAAGAAGATTTTATAAGGTCCTAACTTCAAGCTTTTGGAACTGTAAAGGAATTGATAATATTGATCACCCTTGCACTTAGCAGTTATACTTCTGCCTTGGCAAAGTCTGCAATCTCAAGAGTAGTAAATCATTAAATTTTATCAAAGGCCCCAAGGCAAGTAGAAAGCAAGATCTTGGATGTGCTTATTGTTTATCTTTCAAGTGTGATAGGAAAACAGAAAACCAGAGGGGTAGACTTAGTAGCTAGAATCATTTGGGACAGTTCCATATTCACCACTAAAAATTTGCACTAGCTTTGCTCTCTGCTGACACTTGGGTTGCAGTCTCTGAAGTGCTGGAGAGATTTTCTCATGGAATTATGCCACACTTGTATAAAGCTCTACCACTAGTCATGGGATAGATACCAAAAGAACATTTTATGGGAAACGTTCTGTGCAGCACAGGTTATAAGAGTATTCTTTCATTTAAACAAAGAGAAACTTTCAATCTCTTCATCATTTTAGATGATGATCAGGTATGATTTTAAAAAAAGCTTTGCAATTAGAGGGCTGTAGTCAGTAAGAAGTGATAAGGTACAAATAGGGGCAAGGGTTGCAGCGAAGATTGCACCTTTTAATAGGCCATAGGAAAATTCATAAAATTAGGGCAAAGAAGGGCAGATTTGAAAATAGAGAGTAGACTTCAGCAATCATTCTGAATACATTATTTTTGTTATTTGTGTGGACACTGGAGGGAAATTATGTGTTCTAGAAGGATAGCAAAGGAGTTAAAAAACACACAGAGCATATTCTAGAAAAGATTCAGGAGCAACTTTTTTCGTTTATTTGGAAGTCAGAAGCAATACTTCTGTAGTTAACCCTATCAAATTGCATCCAGCTGCTTTCCCTAGTTGCTGTCTTTCAAATTGCATTCAGTTTGAAAGTCAAATAACAGGATCCAGAATTTGAATTCATTCTCAAAAAACTAAAATTTGATAAGATTATGACAGGTAGGACATGCTTTATAAATTTACAGAGGTTCACCCCTGTTTGACAGAGGGTTGAGCTCTACTCTAGTAGCTGGAGATGAGAATCATTTTGTTTCAATATAAAATGAGACTTCTGAGAGAAAAAACTTTTAAACATCCACTTGTTTCAGCCATCCGGAATGAATTGTTTTCTTTTTGCTGGTTAGATATTAAGTTTCCTCTTTGCAGTCCACTCATCATGAGTGGAAATCCTCCCTACATTGGCATGGGCCTTTGTAAGGTGGACATTACATTTCCTGGATTAGTGACAGAATCTTATGTCTCTACTAGTCTTTTATTAGTCAGAGTAAAGACTTCATCTGTGACTAGGCAACAAGCTTGTATCCAATAACTGAATATGGAGACTTTTTTTTAAAAAAAAAAACTGAAATGCTATTATAACAACTACTTACTAGACTGGTAGATTTGGTGGGGTCATTTATTGTGTGTCTCCTTGAGGGGTTACTGGCCACTCCATTATTTTTAGTTCTCTAAAGATACTAAATATTTAGGTATATAAATGTAATAAATCAAGTAAGGAAATATTCATGTGGAATTTTTTTGAAGATTCCGAATGAGAATGTATCTGCAGTAAGCTTATATATATATATGAAAAGTACATGTGTTTGCCTAGAGTTACATTTGGTCTTAATTCACCATATTATATGACAATAAAACTGTATTTCTTAGTACTTTTTGGGATATAACTGTCTTTTTTTGTGTGTGTGTGTTGGTGACATTTCATTTCCTAATTCTTTGATACAATGACTAGAGATGAACAGTTATGAAGGGTAAAATCCCACTCCTTTAAAAATATTTTATTAAAGCATTTCCTTAGGCCCATAGTAAATGTTCCTTTTCTTGTAAAGGCTTTTTTTCCCCCTTTTTAATAATGGTAAGATTTGCTAAGACTTAACTGTCTGAATCAGTATTATAACCATATCAATTCAAGACAAAAAAAGTAAAATAATAACTGACTCAGCTTTTCAGATATAGTGTTATACCTCTGGCACCTGTTCAAGCAGAAGGAATAACGAAAGAAGTGGTTCAAACATCAAACAAGAAATGCATTTGGTTGTATAAAAACTATGAACAGTTATTCTAGTAGCCATCAGCTCCTAGGAGGTGGCAAAGTGAGTCATAACTAATAACTCTAAAAATAATTTTAGGATCTAAACATTTTTGCTGTCTAATTTACTCTTGTTTTAACAAGTGAGGTAAGTGCTCTACTTCACAGTTACTGTGAATTCTTAGAATAAATGAAGCATAGAAACACATTTTTTGAAAATATTATACAAATTGCATTAACACAATTTCAAATGGCAAGTGAAGTGTCTGAGTAACTCAAGATGTGCAAGGATAGGTATAGGGAACTGGAGTTGTTTAGTCTGGAGGAAGGAAAGGAGGCTCGGGGGAAATCTTATCACTCTCCACAACTACTTGAAAGGATGTTGTAGCCAAGGTTGGTCCGCACTCCCAAATTGCAAGTTACAGGACAAAAGGCAATGGCTTCAAGTTGCACCTGGGAGGTTTAGATTGGCTTTTAGTATAAATTTCTTCAGTGTAAGACCTGTCAAGCATTATAACAGTCCGCCCAGGAAAGTGGTGGAGACACCATCCCTGGATGTGTTTAAAAGATGTGAAGACGTGGCACTGAGAGACATGCTTTAGTGCTGGACTTGGTGATGCTGGGTTAATGTGTGGACATGATCATTAAAGGTCTTTTCCAACCTAAATCATTCTGTAATTCTATGAATCTATTTTTTCTGAGTGACTACTGCTTTTAGAACTAGATTTGTAGATGGAAAATACTGTGTGAGTGGATGTTTTTTTGGTCAGCACAGGGCCCATGTCCATGACACTTGAAGAAGAAAGGTTTTGCTAAGACTAGTCATGGTAAAGCAGGAGGAAAAAACTTGAGCACAGGCGTTCCATTTAAAGTAAGAGATAATTTGTCCCTTATCTAGTACTACCTCTGAAACTGGATTTCCATATAAATTGCTTTTAACTGTATTTATTTTTATATAATAATAAACCACCTGTAGCAAAACAGAGAACAAACTAAAAATCAGTAAAAAAAATTGATTCAAAACAAGAGTAAGAAACTCTTCATTAACATTAAGATTCTGATTTTTGGTTTATCAACCGCCCTTTCCAGTTCCTCAGCTCTCAGAAAACTCTTTCCTCTAACCTCGAATCATCAGGATGTCTTTGCATCTGGACTTGAATCTGGTCTTGAAGGGGTCTTGTTCAGAATTAGCTAGGAATATTATTGTATTTTGTCTAGAATGGCAGAGTTACAGGCCTTAATTTCTTAGAAACAATGTAAAAAGTTTCCAGGTGATTCCATATTCCTGAGCTGTAAATCAGTATGACTTCACAGATTTCAGAGATAATCATCATGATTTCTTTTTTCTTCAGTTTTCGTTAGTTTGTTTGTCCTTTTTTTATAATTTTGTTATTTGTTTTTTGGTCTTTTTTCTTTTATTTTTGATTTGATTTGTTCTGGTTTGGGTTTGTTTGTTTGTTTGTTTGTTTGTTTGTTCAAGATTTTGATCTATCTCATAGCAATAAAAGATAGAGGGATAAATCCAGCCTCTGTGTACCAGGTACCACAGATTACCACAGTTCACTAAGTATTACTTCATACAAAAAAATACTATGACTGAAATAATTTTAATCATCCATTCATCCACAGGTTTCTCTGCTAGTATAAAGGACATCACTTTGCTGAAACTGATGAAGCAACTGATTATTTACACCAGTCAGTGATATTCACCCTGTATCTAAATGTCTGTGTATATTAGAGATTAAGAGAAATCCCACATTTACAGGCTGTAACTGTTTTTTTAGTGTTTAACCAGAACCATCTTCCAATTTGAGCTTGTTAGTGAAGGGAAGTGATCAAAGTCAATGATGTCTTGAAGGCCTGTAACTCTCACTGCCCACATGATTGCTTTTTTTAAACCCTTGAAACCCGCATCAACCACTCATGGCAACTAATTCTACATTCTTGATTTTATTCCTCTCATTAGTAAGTAGCTGTGGGGCATTTATTTTGAAATCTTGACCTCTGACATGAAACAGACTTCTAGTCCCCAGTAAAGGACTTTTTGAGTGTAAGTTGAATAGGAGTCATAAGAGACCCCTGAGATGATGAAGACCAACCATAGGTTAGCAAGAATACAAACAGTGGGTGATAGGAATCATAGAACAGCCCAGCTTGAAAGGAACTTCAGAAGATCAGGTACAACTTTCCATGGGGAAGGGAGCCTAGATGAGATTATCTACCACCCTGGAGCCTTGAAAAACTCCAGCAATGCAGTAATATTGATAGAGGTTTAGGAAATATGTCCTTTGAGGAGCTGTTGATGGATGTTCTTTATCATTTACTGAAAATAAAACCTAAGAGACAAGCCCATGATGTCATCTATTGTGACAATATTCCAATTCAGCAAAAATGGTCCCAGAGTCCCCAGTTGTTTTCTGAGAAGAGATATAGAAGTTACGGGCTTGATTTACAGAAGAGACTGAGCTTGGGCCTTACGAATACCCAACTCTTAAAAGGTGGAACATTCACAGCATATCCAGAAGTTGTGGATGTCTTCCGCTGAAAAATTTTAACAAAAATTTTGATGAATCTGTGCAATGGGTTATGCACATAAAAGTGGATGAGGTTCCAGGTTGTCCTGTTTTGGTCTTCGCATTCCTCTCAGTCCCACACGTTTATGATTGTGTCCTTTGCCATCACATGCTCTGTGGAAACTGTCTATACTCTCAGAACAGTCATATAGCCAACAGTCACCTACTACATATTTTGATGATAAAGTTAGAAATATCAGTGCAGAGCTTAGTAATTCCATAAAGATTTTAGTAACTGCCTAGATTTGATCTGATTGTACTATGCCACCGTCTAGTAAACCTAGAAAGTTTTCAGAACAATCTCAGTGGCCACCACAAAACAAATAGTATTTTAATGATTCAGATATTTTAGAAAAAAGCCTAAACCAGCTTATTACAGCATTTGGCAGCAAGATTTGGCAGCAAGATTGCTCAGAAATATTGTACGCTGATCCAGCATTGTACAAGTGAAAAAAGTGAAATTTTTAAATGTTAAGATAGAATTTGAACAAGATCTTGCACAAGTATGATACACAAATTTTTTAATTTTAAATCATTTAAATCTATCATCAAATCTTCCATGAATTTAATCTATTTAGTATAACATAACATTATATCCATCCATTTTGAAAATATTGTTTTAATCTTTAGAACTCTTGATAAATGACTATAATTTCACAAATAAATTAAGTTTCAAGGTATAGTAGAATTCTTCTTAGAATATTTGCTTTTAATCAAAAGGATACACATGGTTATGAATTCATAATTAATTTCAACACTACTTTCTCACCTAATAAGTGATTGAAGTGTGTTTGTACAAAGTTTAACTAGTTTTCTCTGCTCTCCTCATTCCAGAAAATGTCTATCAACAACCTTATGTAAAATGTCCATTTTAAATTGCAGGATTTGTAAAAGAATGTGGAATTCTATGGAAATATTTAATCAGTTTATATGTGCCTTTAGCAAAATTGTAATAATATTTCTTCTTGTCTTAGTAAGATTTTAAAGATCAGTGTTTTCCACAATTAATGTTGCCATTTTAAACATAAAATACCTCCTTCTCACACACTGGCATGCCTATTATCAGTTAAGAATCCATCCAGAAACACTAAAGAATTAGAGGTAATTTGGTGGTGACCATAGCCAAGAGGTAACTTATTTGCATTCACTATGCTCCAGGCAGTTTTTTATTCCCATTTCCCAGGAGTGAAACAAACATGACATTCAAAATTGCATGCCATATTGTGATTATCTGAGGAGATAATTCAAGTCATCACACAAATATTAATTCTGAGCAGAAACTAGGTTAACAAGGCCATGCAGCACTTTTGTTTTGGAATGAAACTTCGGCTGAGCATTCACAGCAGTGTTTGAGTGACAGCAGTGCAAAATGCAGTATAAATACTACAGTTGCAGGCAAAACTATATGAAAGAACATTACACAGGATGACCAGCCTTCCAGAAACAGCAAATGTCATCTTTTTCATCTCAGACAGCAAAGTCTGAATCATAAGCTTTTGTAATCTACTTCAAGAAAATCATAGGTTTGAGCTTTAGCACTAATGGTACCATGAAGCTGTGAGTGAGTGATGCATCAGAAGCCCTTTCCTCTCCAGAGGTGGGGGGCACATGACTGCTATCCTGATGTTTCCATTGCTCCATATTTTAATGACAATCATGACAATCTTCTGTTGGCAGTCTTTATCATGACTGTAATACCTATTATTTGATTTATTATACCACCTCATGTTTGGTTTTGGATTTAGTTAATTTTTGGGTTGGAAAACTTTCAAGGTGCAAGTATCAATTAGGGTTATTAATTATCATTGTTTAAGTCATTGACACACTTTACATGTTAAGAACCTCCTGTGCCAGATTTTTGTCTTTGTAAAGTGCTGTAACTCTGCAGAGGCAGATTCTGATTCTGCTATTACTTGTGTTGCACATACAAAATTTAAAGACAGTAACTTTGGGAGGGCTAGTGCCAATGTAATATCTTTAAAATTCACTTCTCAAAATAGTAGTTTATGGTAGAGAACATGTGTATTTTACCACTAGCTTGCAAAGAAAATGTGGAACAAGAGGTATTTAATATGAGGATAGGGAAGACGGAAAGGACCAATGCTTAGTTTATTGAACAGGAATTTCTTGGCATAGAGTTATACATCTCTTTTTAAAAATGTCTGTTTTATTGAAATCAGGCACCAACCTCATTCCATTGCCCTCTTGATTCCTTGTCCAAGAAAGGAGTAATTTCTGAGTCCAATACCCTAATACAATTGTCAGTATAAATCAGAAAAACAGAGCAAGCCTTTGAAAGAACAGGTGACATTAATTTGGTGGCTGCAACGTGTAACTGACACCTAGAGATAAAGGCATAGAACCCCTAATAAATGATGCTGCATCACCACAGATACTCAGTCTAAACACCCAAAGCCAAACAACAGCACAGGACTTTCACATAGCAATAGCCTAGACATAAACTTCAGATTAGACTCTTTACATGTTGGAATGTAAATACACAATTATCCAGAAAAAAATTAACTTCCCACTATTTTAAGGTATTTATGAGCCATGCTTACAGAATCATTACATATTTTTCAGCAAGGTTTGTGAGTTGGTGCATGGAAGGATAGTGGGAGAAAAGAGCTGGGAAAGAGAAAGCTCCTTTTCTTTGGAACCAGTCAGAATAAAACATCTTTCTAAGAGCAACATTTCACTCTGGTTAGGTTGTATGGGACTATCCAGGCTAACGACAGTAATTTTCTTCTATCTGGTCGTTATGTTGTTGCATCTTTTCTCTGCCTTTGATAGCTCATGGCTAAGTTTACTTTCTGACATATATGTTAAAACAACCACTCAGTCAGTCAGTATGCTTCTTGCCTTCAGTCACAGAAATATGGAGGCCCTATCAAGCATTTTCCTCAGTCTCTTCATAATTCCTTTGAAGGAGTGGCATTATCAGATTCCTACATAGCACCAGAGATACTTTTGCTCACCTTCAGTGAATGACTAGGTATTTTCAGGCTTTTAGAGTCTCTTGTGTACTTTAAGGAAACATAGAACTAGGAGGTTTGGAGTGACAAGGACTAATGTCCTCTACCATTGTGATCCCTGAACTATTCAGCTTTGGTACTAAACAACCCTTGTGAGAAAACTGTTCGTTAGAAAAAAAACTCATTCAAATGTAAGAGCAGTGTGGAGACTACTTCTGGGGATAAAAGATGAGGTTCTTTTTCTATTTATCTTCCAACCACCAACTATTTTCTCCTCATCAAAGATTGCCAGGCATGGTGTAGATTGGATTTTCTTTGATGTTTTCAAATGATGAAAAGAAACTCCTTTGTCTAGAGCTTCTTGGCTTCAGGTAAAGACAAAAAGCCCAGTCCTGTGTGAATGCTAGTTAAAGCCAATTATAACCCAACTGATTTTTCTTGGCATTAAAAAACAATTACAGATTCAATACAAAATACAATTCCACCACCAAATTACCTCTAATTCTTTAGTGTTTCTGGATGAATTCTTAACTGATAATAGGCATGCCAGTGTGTGGGAAGGAGGTATTTTACGTTTAAAATGGCGACATTAATTGTGGAAAACACTGATCTTTAAAATCTTACTAAGACAAGAAGAAATATATAAGCCACTGTTCTACTAGGTGAAAAGTGTGAAATGGACTAATTATGTTTCAAGCACAGTTTACATTGTTACTTATTTAAAGTATACCTTTAATATACCTTTCCCACAGCTTTGTTAAATGGCAGAAAATGAACTGATTTTTCATGTGTGAAACATATGGCAAATACCTCCATTCTGATTTCACCAAAAACATATTTTTTAACTTGATATAGAGCAAAAACCACTTTCAGCCACGATATTATACATATGGAAAGAAGTGACTATCTTCTCTTATACAATCATATAGCAGAAAAATCCCATAAGAATCTGTAGGTGGTAATAACAGGGGAAGCACTGTGTGGAAGTCAAAATTGTTTGCAATGGAAATTTGAGCACAAAGGATCCTTTACTTGTAATTAGTTTGCTGACAGAGAAATGGGAGGGGCCAGAAGAAAGGAAAAGGTATCGATGTGCCCCCCTGTCGCTGTCTATATAAACACATATATGCATGAACACAACTATATATGCACATATGTACACATATGTATGCACAAGTACCTTATATCTGTGTAAAGTTACCAGGGCATTAATAGCAAGCAACAGCTTATGGTAGGAAATGAAGAATGTGATATCTACTTTGTACAGAGCAAACTTGTAGGCATGAAGACAGATGTTCATTAGATGACTTTGTTAAATGCAAATACCACGCTTTACTCTAGGCTGTTATTAGAGCAATTACTTTTTTCAAGCACACACCAAAAGCTGTAGCTTTGTGGTATTCTAAGCACTGTTACATTAATATAGTGAATTTACCCGATCTATCTTTCATTACCAAACCTCACAATGATATTCTGATTAATGATGCATACTGTAGATTTTGCAGATGCCAGCCAGATGTTCAGAGAGAACTAATGCTTTTGGCCTGGGAAGTTAAGTATAAATCATCCACATATACTGAAACACCTAGTGGAAAAATTGAATGCATTCCTTAGTGTATTTGCTATCTAGTTCCTATTTATTCATAGACAAGATACACAACACAACACACTTCAGCCTTCCAGATAAAGCAATAGATGAGAGGACAAAGCAAGTAACTAAAAGCAAAATTTGACCTCTATTGGGAATCTCTTTTGCTGTAATGTACTCCCCCACCTCTTCCAGCTGTCTGTCTCACAGGACAAGAGCCTGAGCACACAGCTCAAGGCCACTGTAAAGGAAAAAGGAAAGGAGGAGTTGACTGTGCTGACAGCACTGTTCCCAGCAAGGAGTAGGGTCAGGCAGGTGTCCCATGTCCATCATCATATCCTCTCCTCTAACCTGTGTCTTTTTCTGCAATACTGATAAACTTCAAAGCATTAATTTTTCTGCCTTCATAATAAGACCCGAAGATAGTACACCTACACCAGCACGTTAGTCAGGAGACAGGAGGAAGGAAAGATGAGCGCAACAAATCTTAATGGCATCTAGGGAAAAAAGGTTGTATCCTTATTTGTCTCTAGGGCCACTCTCCTGTCCTACAGATACTCGTAGTAGTTTCCATATCTTGTTTACTTTACCAAAGGAAATCACACATAGACCTCATAAATGTCTGCCTGGTCACTTGGTCCCTAATTACAAATATGTTGCTTTTAAAGGCAGCAGCTGAAGAACCTTTGGTCCTCTCTGGTATGGATGGATGGCCAAGAACTTAAGTTTAGGGACAGACAAAAAATAGCAAGGGGAAAGGTATAGTGCTCAGCAATTCTCTGTTCCCTGCCACTTTTTCTGCTCACTGCTCTTCACTGCTTCCAGAGCATCACAAATGCATCAAGTTCAGCCACTGCTTGAAAGCTTTCTGCAGGGTACAGATTTTTAGTCACACTGCATTAAACAGTGAAAGTGGAGCAGAACTGCCCTGCACAGAAGCAAAAGAAACTAATAATGGATTTTCCACCTTGCCAAACAATGAAGTTTTGCTCAATTTACATCCACTCCTTCACTCAGGGTCTGCAAATGGTGGTCTGTTGGGTGGAGTGTAGTGCAAGAAATAGTGGGGATTTGAAAAGAAATATCATTATTGCTATCCGTTCCTGGTCTTTGGTTTGGATTATATCAGCTCTTTTGATTTTTAAGTGAGATAGGACAGCAAGAAGACATACAACATAGTTTATTTAATCTATTCCACCTATTACTGTTCATTGCATTGTGTAGTGAATCTGGACAGTCTGTCCTTGATTAATTTCAACAGGGTGTAAGCTACTAAAGCTGCCCACTTTCCAGTGCAATTGCCAGTGTTGATGACCTCCTAATTTTAGCATGTCTTTCTCCAGTACAGTGCTGATGCTGGACCTAAGTGTTTGAAATGGCAATGTTTCCTTTTTTGTTTGCCTTTTACTCCTGTTCAGAATAACATAATAGTGGCTCCAGTGTGCCAGTAGATTTATTATAATATAGAAATTCATTGGTGAATTTGGGTCACTTTTAATAGCTCTGCACTGCTGTCATATGATCATGCATATTTTGTAGCTCACATGAGATCACAGAATTACAAACTTCTGTTGAAAGCAAGACTATTGCCTACACTGAGTTTCTATCTTGTTAAGTCTTGAATAAGATGGAGACTTCACAGTGTTTCAGGGCAGCAATTGCTGCAGTATCCTTCCCAATAAAAGATTTTTCCTGATGTTTAGTTTGAACCTCCCTAGATGCAATTTGTCACTTGTTATGATATCCACCAATACTGAGGAGTTTGGCTTTGAAATATCTGTAAATCCTTCAAAGTTGTATGCTATTAGATCACCCTGAACTCCTTTTCCGTCAGGCTGCAGAAACCCCTCTCTTGTTACTAATTGCCAGATATTGAATCTTTGGCTATTAACATTAGAGTATGCTATTCATTCCAGATTAAAATGCCACTGGAGACAGTGTCAGAAGTGTTATTAAGTCAAGGTATCTGCTGCTTGCTAGTGTCCCAGGTTGATCAGATATAATTTTGTATTGACAGATACTTATTGATTGTTCCTGATTTCTGTATCTTCCTTCATGTACATGTCAATTTATTAAAAAATGGCTTAACATATAAACTATCCAGAAAACTTAAGAAAAGCCAGCTTTCATGACATTGACTCAAAACACATCCTGCCTTTGCCTTAAACAGTGAAATCAAAATGCGGTAGAGGTTATACTGATCTCTGACAAACAGAAAAGACTTTATATTAGGCCTCACAAGAATACACAGGGAACGTTTTGTGTCCTCAAATTCATATAAATTAAATAGCAGTGCAAATTATCCACCAAATATTCACTGAGCAAGACCACTAGAGATCTTCTCTCTGGCTGACCTGCTCTTATTCTTCAGTGTTTCACATTTAGGACTTCAGGGAAGCAAGATATTCACAGTTTCATTTGTGGCAGGACATGTTAACCTAAATGATTCATGTATCCATGCATTTTCCTCAGGCAGATAAATACAGAAATCCATTTGTTCTAGTGGGTGAGCAGAGTGAAATAGCGGGAGAATGAAGTATGATTGTTTTGCCCAAATTGTGTGAACTAATGTGTAGGAATTAAAAGTTATTTTTGTGCTGTGACTGTTTCCTAGCACATACTGATCAATTTCCATGATATGTTGTAGATACGCACTGTAACTTTTCAATCTATTGCCAAATATGAAAGGTGTTACTATGAAATCCAACTAAACTTCAGTGCACTGTAGCATGTCTTTTTTGCTTTTTTTATTGTCTGTTATCCATTCCCAACATAATAATCTTGGTTAGTTTTTCAATTATAATTTCAAAATTTGTTAGAAACAAAGGTGTAAATCCCAGAACTTTATGAGCTCCTGTATGAGGTCCTTCAAAAGACAAACATTCGTGTCTCACCTGCTATGAGAAACTTCCCCACTAATCTTCCAGGTTTCAAAAATGGACAAAAGAATGTAATGAACATATTTCATTAATCCTTCTTTTTTCATTATAAAAATAACCATATTAAGACATCTGACTTTTAGTTTTGTAAGTGAACACAATAGTCTTGGGTTGAATTTGGTCCTTACTCTTGTTAATATCTTTTGGAGAAAAGAAAAATATACCATTAGAAACACTGGTGCCTTTTACACCTTTAAAAGTTGTATTTATTGCTATGTCTGCACCAAGACTATTTACAGAGTACTAGATGTGCTGAGGTTTGTGCTCCCTGAATGATGAGCTGTGTGAATTTGTTTCCTTCACAGTGGCAGATGGAAGAAATTATGACTTCCTCTGTCCTGTAAAAGGGCTGCATAGGAGATAAAATATGTTGTCAGTCTTGAAAGACTGTCAGATTCCTTCTTGCTGCAGGAGCAGCAGGCTTGGAGTGAAATGTACACACTGTGAAGCAGTCCTGGGTTTCTGCCTAAGTTAATCCCAGAAAACCTACTTAAAGCTAAGGTGCCCACGTCATTAGAGCCTCCTCCCCATGATACTGGGTCACCCAGCACTTCTGAACACTTCCAAATCAAATACGTGACTGCACTTCTGTGGAATTAGGCAAAGCAAGATATGGAGCTCATCAGGCACAAAGGAGCCCGCCTGCACAAAATTAACATGTCAAAATGTTTTGACCAAATTTGAATTGGGTGGGTTTGTATCAGATCAATGTTTTGTGTGAGGCAGCTACCAGCTTCTTGGTTTGATATCAGGGAACCTAAGAATGGGTATTCCTGACAGAAGTACTTCATTCAGAAGTAATTTTTCTTCTTTTTTTTTTTTTTTTTTAATAAAGAGACATATCTAAATTCTAATTCAGTTGCCTCATTAAGATCTGTGTAAAAATATATTTTGTTTCATCATCTCAACATCCATTTGTCTAAATTCAGAGAAACAGAATATTGTGGTTTCTTGTCTGGAAAATCAAATTTTTCCTATCTTCTCCTTGCCGGACTTGGAACAACAGAAAGCTGGACATATAAGCTTTTAATTCTGGTTTGTTTTTTTTTTTTTAAATAATACAGCTGACCTGTATAATGGAACTGCTAGGCAAAAGTCACAATGTTTTTTGGTTGCTCAGCAAAACCCACTGTGTACAGGTACAGAACACAAGGGGTTGACAGTCACCTTTATGCAGCATTTGCTTAAAGTGGTAATTTCCAGCCAGATGGAGATTTTCTGGACATGGAAATGCTGGCCCAGTCCCTGTCTAGCTTCCCATCCAGGTCAGCTCACCAGGTACGTGTGTTAGGCATCAGACTGTGTGAAGTGTGGGAAAGGGGGCTTTCATACAAGTGCTAACACACTGAGACTTCCTCCTCACGGAATTTTTACTCTGAGGAGATGTTCTCACTAATGTCACACTGCAGTTGTGGTTGGCCTTTATACAGACACAGACCACCAGCAGAGGAGATTGCTTGCATGCCACACACGCACAACATGGACCTCAGAAACTACAGCACCCTGGGGACCAGTCTGCCTTACAGGCTCTCAGAGAGGCTACGTGAGAGAAGTACACCCTTCTGCCTCAGAAATTCTCCAGGTAGACGTCTGGCTGCAGAAAACACCATAAATTTCCTTATTAATTGTGTTTCTACAGCCATTAAGAGCACCAAGGATTCAGAGAAGCATGATGTTAGAGCACAGAGTAAGCTAGGATGGTGCAGGTGAATTAATTTATCACTTTCTCTTACTAGTGTTTATAGCTTTTTCGTACCCATCTTTTTTTCTTCCAAAGTGTCCAAAATTTTTTGAGTAGAACAGCCTTAAATGTGTTCTTTGGAAATATATCCCCTAACTTACAGAAAAATGTGCATGTAGGATCAGTTTAGTATGCAGTTTAGGCATCTAAATTTTTATGTCCCTTTTTCTATTTTCTTGTTGGTTTACTAATCTGCATAAACTATTTTTCATTTGTTATAGCTATCTCAGCCAACAGATGGTGCTATGTATAACATTTTTATTATATTGTATAAAATAAATATAAATACTACAGTTAAACTGTACATGTAATTACTTTGTTAGAAAATAAACATGGAATTGAAGTTCACAATAATAAATGCTTATCATAAAAATTAGATGCAAGGAACAATAAGTGTTGAGAGTCACTGATGAATGTTCATTGCAGCCTGCAGGTAGGGAAGGATGGAGCTGCATATGTAAAGCTGGCTGTGGTATCAATGCCACTGCTCTTGTACAGAAGGATCTTTTGCAAAATCAGGACTTCAGGTTGGTAGATTTTAAGAACACTAAAATTATCAGTGTCTGTTCTACTCTCTGGGATTAACACACTTCATCTAAATTGAAATAGAAGAGTGTGGTATGCCATGGGTTCACTCATACAATTGAAGTAGGACCATTCCAGTGGTCATAATTTCATAATATACAAATTATGAAATGCAATTATAAGCACCAAAGTTGAGTACCACCAGTGTTTCACACTGTGCCAATATATTTCATCATCCAAGCAGTACAGTTAAGTTTTCTGGCACTACTCATGCCTAAAAAATTAATCATGTACATGCAAAACAGATTCTGTTTTTCTCTGGGCTTGGACTTTCTGTCTGTGAAAGGGGTGAGAGGCACTAACCAAGGCATGACCAAGTCTACTGTGGTGAATATATTCTGCTAAAGCTGTTGTCAGTATCACCTTGTGTAATCTTATCTAACAACTATTTTTTTTCCCAAAATCACTGGGTTTTTTTAACTAGATGGTTAATCCTATTTATCCAGTCTCATCCATCTCAATGAATTCAATAAGCATTTTATCTTACTTTTAAAATACTTCCAGAAAAGGCATGTATTTTTACAACATAAATAAAAATAGAGCAAGCCAATTACAAATACTCTATTTGAAAAAATCAAGTACTTTGTTCTTTACTGGAATGAGTTGTCAAAGACACAATCAGTGAGGAACATTTTAAGAGAGCTCATCATATGTTTCAGTGAATGCTGAAGCAAGATGCCCTCAGTCTAACAAATAACAACACCCAGGTCCTTTTTCACATGAGTAAATGTATTTTTTTTTCCCCAGATTTTGAAAATACTTCATTTCATTACAGGAATGTTTAAATTTTGAGAAAGTGGTCTTCATTTTACAGTTTCATAATACTGAATTTCTGGTCACAGCTGCTAAAACCACCTCAATTAGCTATTTCCCATCTCATTTTATTCTCTTTTTGTTCACACAGTTAGGAACAAAGGCATGTACTATCAGTAAAACTGTTGATCATTGCTGTTGAATAAAGATTTAAAATTATCAGGCACAATGTAACAAGTAGAATAATGATAATTTCACATATGCAACAAAAATAGATATTTTTTAAATAAAAAAATCACTTCCATTTTGGTCTGCCTCACAGACTTCATTAATGCTATGTTGATTAATGATCAGGAATTTTAAAATACTGCAATAATTTGGCTGTATGTCAAGACAATTTTTAACTGAAATTGAATTGCTGGTGTTTGCTTAGTCTGAAGGAGGAGATATTTTTTTCTCTTTTTAAAATGAACACTAGTTTGGAGTGAAAATTATGTCAACTTCAAACAAGTTCCAGGATGGCTAAAATAAAGCATTCAAAATTTTCTTCCAACTTTCTCACTATCTGCACTTTCCTCTTGTGAGTGAGGTGTCACTACATTAGTACTTTTCAGCACTGCATGAAGTTGTGTAGGGGAAGCTTTAGGTTCTATTTCCAGGAAAGGTTCTTAGTCCTTTGGGTGTTTGAGCACTGAACAGGCTCCCCTGGACAGTGATCACAGCAGCAGCCTGACAGAGCTCAAGAAGTGTTTGGACAGTGCTCTCAGGTTCATAGGGTGACTTGGAGCCGTCCTGTTCAGGGGCAGGAGCTGGACTTCATTGATCCTTGTGGGTTCTTTCCTACTCAGGATATTACAGGGCGCTATTATTCTATTTTCAATCATTCTTCTGCAGCTTTAGTCCTGCTTCTGTAGAATAGGAATGCTTTCACAAAGAGTTCTCGGGACCATTTTCCTGTCAGAATTTAGAAACAAGGGAGGGATGTTCACTGCTGGTGCATAGGTTATATAATGTTTCATTCCAACTGAGATCACTGAAAAAAGTATATCTTCGTTTTAGCTGGTGGAGTAGTTATCCAGCTGGATCATCCAAATTTGCAACAAAGAGGAGGGAGACAGGGGTGGTGGGGCTGTACATGGACAGAAATTGGAAGAACTTGGCCCTCAGCAGAATTGCATTGGGGAAGTGAATGCAGAAGACTGGGAACAATGCCAGGAGTAAAACTGATGGGAAGTTGTGGGTTTATATGGGATGGTGACATCGAAGTGGAATAATCTTTCATTTTTTCATCCTCAGTGGCACACTAAAATCTGTGATCTGAATTACACATCACCCTGTGATGGAAGGGTACACAGTTTATCTCATCCTCTCTGTCTCTCTCTTCAGGAGGAAGATCCTGTTGATATAAAGGCTTAAAGGCAGAGTGGAAGCAGCTGCCATGATTCTACCAGAGACTGATCTTCTTACATTACTAGGAGGTAAGTTTCAGATACAGTATTTGCTACCCAGAGTTTTTTGCTTCCCTGCAGATTCTAGTTTTTAATTCATTGATTAATTACCTTGTAGTAACTACACATCTACAATGCAGTCTTGAAGCTATTCAAGCCAGCAGTAAAATGCTAACTGTAGTTGAAGAGTTAGGAGATACCAAACAAATTGAATAGATCTTAAGATCTATTAATAGAAGAAACACACACTTGTAGAGCACTAGCAATGGTATCTGTGTTTCAGCCAACTAAGCAGCCCTGAGTTAATTCCAGTGAGTGTTCCTTGCTTTTGCATTTAAACTCAGAGCATCCATTCTGCTTGTCCACTCATACTGTCGAGTAAGCCAGCTGTGATCTTACTGGATATTTGCCCTGCAAAATTTCCTATCCATCCACAACAGACTCCCTCCTGACCTAGGACATCCTCTGGCTTCACTTCTGTGGTGGATGGCCTTGGCTGGATGTTAGGTGCTCACCAAATCACACTATCTGTCCCCTTTTTGAGCTGTACAGGAGGGAGAAACTACTACAGAGAACAACTCATACGTTAAGATTTAGCAATTTGCTAAAGCAGAAGTGAAAAACAGCTGAAAACAGCTTCTCAGCACCTATTTTGAATAGGCACTATGGCTTTGTGTCCTTTCCCTGCTACTCCCTGGGATGAAGAACATCAGCTCCAAGATCAGCTGCACTCCAAGTCTGCTGGGACCAGATGCAATAAAAGGCACTTTGGAACACCTTGACTTCTGTATACCTGGCTAGTGGAATCCTGGGTACTGGCTACTTACATCTGCTCTCACTTCTCAGTGGTTTTAGCTCTCCTCCCTCTAGCTTGTTGAATTGTAGGGCAGAGGTTGTTACTGCTACATTGGAGCCAAATCATCTCTCACACCTGAGAAGCCACAGAACAAGCTTCTTCAGTGGCTGGATCATAGCCTGTACTCAGGTGGCAAAAGGAAATGGATGCCATACAGGTCACTTCTTGATATAGGTGCACATTCTAACAGTTAGAGCAGCATTCTCAACCACAGGACATAAAAAGTTGGGATGTCAGACTCATCTAATTTTCTGAGAGTACATTTGAGCTCTGAGAGTTCGTATCACCATGAGAGTACTGTGTGCTCCAAGCTGAAGAGGGTCCCACTTGTTCCCATAGTCAGTGAGGGACTATTGCCAGAAACTGGCAATTCTGTGCTCCTCTTCCCCTACTTGCTTTATTCCAGCCCTTTTGACTTCATGTTCATACAGGTCTCAGATTCCTTCATCTGAGAAAATAGCTCCCACCCGGTTGGAATGTGCTGCTGGGTTATACAAAAGTCTGTTAAGAGCCTTTTAATTGAAATTGCGGGAAGTCATCTTGGATGAATTTTGTGTGCTTATTTGCAATTTAGTTTTTTCTTGAGGAATGTTGCATACTGCCAAGAGCTGTTCACTACCTGAGTTACTGTAACTACCTTATTTCTCTGGTACATGTTGAGGTCACTGCTATAAGGACATAGAAGAAGAAATTTTTTGTCCTTGGAAAACATGAAGCAAGTTTTATTTTTATGGTAAGATTTTCTTATTTGATAACAGTCTACATGAACATATATTCAATTATTCTGATCATAAAGAGGATTGTCTTAGTGAGAAAAGGTCTTAGTTATGATTGTCACTCCTCATTGTATCATCATGTTGGATCTTAACAGGGGCACAGACAGGGAACATCACAGAATATCTTGAATTCCCTGTAAGCTGGATATGAATGTCAGCAATATTAATTCATAACACCATTACTTTGTCAAAGTTAGTTACACGTGCTATTGTTTTGAGAATATTTGACTGATACAGTTGCCTCTATAATTAGGATTCTGTCACTTTTAAATTATATTTTCATACCACTTTCCCAAAGGCTTATAAATCAGATAAACTCCCTTTGGGCTGAAATGTGCCATGATAATTAGTGTGGGGACAGTTTTGTTAGTGTGCTGTGTGTGGTCCAGTGCTCTGTTAGAAGATTATTATACAAATGGGGTAGGTGTGTCGTCGTATATTTTAGACCTTCAAAAAAATTAAAGTTGCTATTTTCAGTTTTCATTTAACCATTTTGTTATAGAAGATACAGAGTTTTACCATTGCTTTGTCACAGCATCACAACGATCCTATGTACTTTTATATTGCAAGACACTTGCAATATAAAAGTAGTATATTTCATAACTAAATCATACTGTCTCGATAAACTGTTGAAGGAAGAAAAGGAGGATCAATTGTTACATTGTCTTATTTCTGAACACTTTTCCAAGTAGCAGTTCTTGACAAGAGTACATTGTATGAACTAACAATGTAAAAAAGTGGATAAGTTGCAATTGTGTGTAATTAGAAATGCATCTTTGGAGATTGTAGAGGAAGAACAATTAATACCTTGAATTTGTTTTCTCAATTAAGAGTTTTAGGAAAAAAATTATGGTGTCCGAGAAAACCCTTAAAACATGAAATGATGCACAGATGTGCTGTGAAATTCTCAAAATGTGAGC
Source organism: Urocynchramus pylzowi (assembly GCA_013397555.1). Taxonomy (NCBI): domain Eukaryota; kingdom Metazoa; phylum Chordata; class Aves; order Passeriformes; family Fringillidae; genus Urocynchramus; species Urocynchramus pylzowi. The sequence goes on along the minus strand of VZRH01007327.1, from coordinate 218,943 downwards.
TAAAGTTAAGAAGATCCTCACTGAATATTAAACAACCTTGGAAACTGCTACCCAAAAATAGCATTTTTTTTCTCTGTACTTGGTGTAGGGGTGGAGTGCCGAGAGCTCATTTTTTCAGAGAAGAGTCAATTGTCAATTTTTTCAGACTTATCTAGCTTTGCATGTAAGTTAGGCTACTGGATTTGCATTTGTGGGTTGTTATTAGAGAGGGACTGGTGCTTTCAAAGCTGTGTTGTGCAGACTAAAGAATCTTTAAGTGTCTGCCTATAGTTATCCATAAATTTTGGAATAAATAAAGGCATCGACAGGGTAGCATTTTTTTGCTCAAGCAGGCAATGCACTAGGGATGGCTCTTCCTGTATGCAGCCCAGCTGCTTCCAGTGACATCCTTTCTCTCTGGGGAGAGCATTTTACTGGTAATGGAGGGAGGAAATATAGCAAAAAAATTGTGGGGATAAAAACATACACACGCATTCTGAAATTCTGTTTTCATGCTAGCAATCCAAACTGCAACTGTGGAAAAGGGTGGGCTTTTTGGTATCTTATATGAATACAAGATGTATTTTTCAATCAACTTTTCTCTTCCAGCAGATTGTCATTATTCTTAAGCATAGAAAATTTATTATTGTAGAGGAAACTGCAGCAGGCCAGCTGTGAGGTTGTTTAGCTTAGCAGCATTTATTTTCTAATGGTCACATGGATAAGATTTAGTACAGCCTCTGTCCTGGGCAGAGAAAAAATATATTTTCAGAGAACCATAGAATTGTTTGGGTTGGAAGGAACTTTCAAAGACCTTATAATAACTTCCCCCCCACCCCCCAATAAGGTACTTCTTTCACAAGAACAATTTGCTCAGACCCCCATCCAACCCAGCCTTGAATATTCACAGAGATGAGGCATTCACAACTTCTCTGAACAAAACCTGTTACAGTGTCTCACCAAAAATTCTTCTTTATATCTAATATAAATATATTCTATTTTACTTAAAGTCGTTTCCTTTTGTCCTACATATCCTTGCCAAAAATCCCTACCTGGCTTTCTTTTAGGCCCTCTTCAAGTTCTGAAAGGCATCCAAAGCCTTCTCTTCTCCAGGCTGAACCACTTCCTCAACTTCCTCCACCTGCTTTCACATCAGAGGTGCTCCATCCTTTGGATGTCTGCCCACACTTTTCTTTTGCTTAGGATTGTCCCAAGACCTTATAGTTCTTGTTGACTTTCATGATGTTTGTATCACCTAGGACTGAGGCATGCTATTGAACCCCATCTCATTTCCTCTTGTGAGGTTCTCCCAGCTGTCTAGTACCTTCTGAGCCAGTGCCTCTGCATGGTGTCAGAGATAGCCTAGGATACAGGGTGGTATCAATGCCATCCTTACTTTCTAGACATGAAAAGAACTCATCTATACAGAAATGAGGCATGCTAGAACCTCAGCTCCTACTTCTCTGTTTGGTCTATGAATATAATTTAGAATGGACACAATTAATAGTACCAAAACCATAGTTCTAAATAGCAGGCAGAATTAAGGAGGGAGAGAAGAAAAAACACTGTTCAGAAATCATCTCATTCAAGAGGGTACAGAAGCATATATTCATGTTCTTCTGGAGATCAGGAGGTACTGAAGACTCACATATATTTAAGTACTTTATTAAACATACCATTTAAAATAAGATTTTTCTTTCAAGTCATGCAATATTATAAGGACAATTAAAACTGCAGTTTCTATTTGCCTAATTATGGAAATCAGGATTTCTTATGCAAGGCTTGCATTTCTTGATAGGTACTCTATTTGTCCTTCTATACACAAAAGCCTTAAAATCAGAGAGGAATAGGTGCCTTGTTCTACTTTATGACATCCTGCTAAAAAGTAGGAGAGAAAAAAAAGGTTAACACTAATATTTATTGGATTTGGTTCTGCAACTGAGAATTTCTCCAAACTTAATTAATATAAGTATACTTTAGTTTGCATTTAAATACAGTAAAATATTTGTTACTAAAATTTCAAACATAGCCACAAAAAGTTAGTCTTAGTTAAATAATTACTTGGCTTGACCTTCACTGCTTTTTTTCTTCCTGCCAGCTTCCAAAAGTTGTCAGTGAGCTAGCTTTTTCACAATTTCTCTGGAAAATTACCAGCAGCACTACAAAATTTTCTTGCTAATTTTCAATATGTTTCTTCAATTTAGAAAAGTTGGGGTTTAGTCTGGTTTTTTTGGGGGTTTTTAGGTTTTTTTCCTGGTTTTTTTTAGGGTTTTGGTTGGGTTTTTTAGTTTTATTAAGGCTCATACATAATGACAGTGTACATATTTACATAAATTGAGTGTTTTACTGGTGTTTATTTTAGGAGTTAAAAGTTTTAGAGCCAGTATCTGCATGCATGTCTGTATGTGTAATGCAGTCTATGATCTGTTCCCAGAAGTTAGCTGAAGTCTTCTCTTTCTCTCTCCAATAATAAACAAGCAGAACTTCAACAGCAGCCAGGGACTGCCGGGTGACAGTGCCAAATAACTGAGCTGTCACGTGCAAAGTCAGGTGTCAGTTCTCAAACATGAGGGTGGTTGCCTCCTCCGGCGTGTTCAAATCTATGCTAGCTCCCAGGGATCAGCTGATGGTGTCTCAGTCACCTCTGCCAGAAGCAGTGCCTCTGCACAGACCTCACTGTGGTGTGCCAATCACCTAGGCTTCCAGAAGAGCCATCCTTAAGCGAGAGTCCTCTGTCCAGCTCCTTCCAGTTCAAGGGATTGGGACAGGAAAATCCTTGCATTAATCATGTTTCAGTCAAACAAACAGAAGATAGAAGACATCTTGATCTTTCTCTTACTACTTTGAGATCTGAGTTTGTTCTCTAGGTGATCAAAGTCTGAAGGCTAAGAAAACTATGGTATAGCCTTTTAGGGAACTCTGGCTTCAGAGTTTTCCCTGCAAAGGGCTTATCCACAGCATAGTCTTTCACCCCATCATCCACTGGAATGCTGCAGCTCTTATCCAGAGGTACATCCTCTTGTAGGCAATGTCTAACGTATTCCTGTGCTTTCTTTTCTGTTAGGTACTGCTCAAAATAGTGCAAATGCTATTGAACTATATCATGTTAGGAGAGCCCTATTTGGAGAAGGGTCAATAGTACAAAATACTGATATAAAAAGCCTTTGTGTACAAACTTCTGTTATTAGGGCTATTAGCGCAAAGATTAGTGGGCAACTTCTATTTTCCTTGTTTTATTTTTTCCTAGGCCAGAACTGAATATCTACAGCGAATAAGAAGAATTTGGAATGAAAAGTATCTGGGTTTCACATTCTAAATATTTTCCCAAAACATGATATCTGCAAGTATTTTGTAATACTCTTTTCTGGTTTTATTTCCATTCACTTGATCACAGTACTTGCATTGTGTTTATGCAAAACTCCATGAGCCATGATTTTTGAGTTGTGTGCTCAGACCACATAAGCTACACCTCCAGACTAAACCCTCTTGGTCTGTAATTTGCAGCACAATAGTGGTTGTGTCCAGTTGTGTCCATTGCTAGGCAATGACAATGAAGAATTTTGAATTCCCCAAAAATTTCCCCATATTTCACATCTATTTTTTGAGAGATAAGATTTATTTTTTAGTATTTGTTAAAAGGTCTCACTTTGATAACAAAATACATTACTGCATAGTTATTGCTGGATAGATTCAACAAAGTACTACTAAAATGCCTTGAAGTGTGAAGAAATAAACTAGTTCATGAATGTTTGTTTGATTGTTTTTAGTCCTTCCTATACCTGTACATACACTTCTCATCCATCTAAACTATCTAGTAATTTTTTAAGTGATGCAATGTTTTTGTCCTTAATATGCTAGTTATAGAAGTTTTTGTGCTATTCACACATTTGTATTTTGTCCTAGATAGTGCAAAATATTGCAGAATGTATGAGAGAAAGCTGGTTCTTTGCAGGGAGATGTTTTATAATATGGGAAAATGGGAATTAAAAAGTTCTTGATCAGATTTGACAGGACTCTGCTTAACAGCTCAGTTTATGAATTATATGTGAGTTACAGAGCATATTGTGCTTTCTAATTCATTGTACTAGTAGTCCATGCTAGAATACAAAGATTGGTACACTTCTGGGAGATATCTCATTTTTCTGTGAAGAGCATAAGATTTAAACCTTCCCAAGCACACTCACCTTGGTAAATTCACACTGGTATAAGGGTGACTTGAAAGTCCTTGATAAATGTTGCAACAGCAACATTTATCAAGATGTAGATGGAAACACCTCCAGGACCAGTTCCAGCAGAGGGAGGGTGATGCAAGCCACATCTGCTGATTATACACCCACACAAACACAGGCTCCAGCTGTAGCTTGCGTTCCTTGTAAAACAAAAAAGGATATTGTGAGTACTATCTTCTATGAAATTATCCAAACAAATGGTTGGTGGGCAAGAGCACCTCTCCTGTGAAAAAAAAAAAAGACCCAAGAGAGTTGTGGCTGTTCAGGCTGAAGAAGAGAAGGGTTCAGGGAGACCTCACAGCAAGATTTTGGTACCAAAAGAAGCCAACAAGAAAGCTAGAGAAGGACTTCTGACTGTAACATGTAGTGACAGGAAAAAGACTAATGGTTTTAAACTAAAACAGGGCAGGCTGACTTTAGATATAAAGAAGAATTGGGTTTTTTTGGGATGAGGTTGCCCAGAGAAAGTGTGGATGTCCCTTCCCTAAAAGTGTTTAGGTCAGGCTGATTAGGGCTTTTAGCAACCTTGTCTTGTGAACGATGTCATGGAAGACAGTGTTGGACCTAGAAGGTCTTTTCTAGGTTCCTTCTCACCCAAACAATTATAGGATTTTGTGATCTACTAACTGACTGCTCATTATGCTCGTTAATTCTTATTTTTTCTTGAAGTCATTGCTGCTTAGATGCTTTTTCAGCACTCGGGGACAAACAAATGTTCTGTGACATTCCTTTTTCCATTTCTATGGTCCTGAAGTGTTTCAGGTGTCCTCACCCAGAAAGGGAAAATAGAAAAACAGGACAGCATCAGTTTTGACTTTCCTGAGAGTGCGAGAGGAGAGGAAGTTTGTCCAGAGGTTTTACAGGCAGAGACTGTCTCCTATCTGAGATACTTTCCAGAGCTCATATAGCGATGCTGATTAGACACCAGGTTTCCTTTAAGGGTAAAAATATCTTGGGGCTCTCCAAGCTGTCACAAAAAGGATCTACCAGGGGCAACATGATGGGAATATCTCTATTTAAATGCTTTGAGGACAGCTGATTAAACCACATCTCATATGATGAGATTTCTGGCATCTGTTATCTCCTGTCACCTCAGGATAAGACGTGGGTATTTTGTAACCAAAGAGTGGTGGATATTTTGTAACCAAATGAGAGAGTATGAATTGTCAAGCACCATTAGGCCATGCTGCCACTGTATGTGACATTGCACTGCACTGTATGTGACAATTAATGTGCTGGATGTCCTATTTTCATCAGCTGGGACTAAAAGTGAAAAATTTAATTGATGATCAGCAAAAATTAAAAATTAATTTTCTTTTGTTTTTTACAAATATGGTATTTTTTCCTCTCAATTACAACTTAAAACATAGTATTGCAATCATTTAGCACCTCCAAAGCTTTCAAGCATCCCTTTAATGCAGAAGGCACAAATGAAAAATAGAAGTGTGTCTAATAGGAAAGCATTTGAACAGAACATGTCTAGTCTCTATTTATGCAATATTAAAATATAAACAAATGTCCTGTTGCTGCAGGGAAATAAAGTCGGTAGTCTGACCATTTTAACTTATAGTTTTAGCTGCAGCTGTAATGATATTTTTAACAACTAAAGAACTCACTGTAGGTTGGTTAACTTCAATATAAATTATATATTAGAACTAAGCTGGGAAAGCACTTAAAGGGGTGTTGTCTTAACAGAGCAATGTTAGGTCATAAGCAGTCCCTGGAAATACTGAGAGAAGTACTTACTGTTACAGGCTCTCTTCAGAGTTTTCAGTAATGGAAATCACAGTGGTAAACAGTCTTCTTGGCACTTAAATCTCTGCATCTTCCTCTTAAGGATGAATTAATCGTGAGAGTTTTTGTACCAGTTCAGTGCCTTCGGTTTTATTTATGGAGAAAATGTTGTACTAACTGTGTTGGAGAATTGAGTGGTTTTGCTGGAGGGTCCATGCACAATCTGTATGCCTGTTTTAAACCTGGTCGAAAAGAGAACCTCTAAAGGGCAGAAGGACAACATCACATCCCATGTTAGAAACTTGTCTTGATCAATATTTATCCAGATGTTTCTGGGAACAAGTTTGCTCTTGCTGTGATTTCACACTGGAATTGATATACTCCATTCTCAGTAGCTAATCTTACGTACACTGGACTGAGTTCAGAATCAGACATAATTTTTCTGTCTCTCTTGTATGCTGCAGTCTCTATTAATGTTTATGAACCACATCTGCTATTCAGAAAACCTATCTGAACAGATGTACAAGATCATTTCATAACTAAAGGTTTGCTCAGATTTCCCTAGTTCAACTGCTCTGGAAGAAAATACATCAAGAAAAACCCATTGTTAAATTTTACTCCTGAAGCTGCAGACCCAACAGTCTAGGGTGACTTTGCATTTGTTTGTGTACTGTTTATCTTTTACTCTTCTTGATGTGCATCAGGTACAATATCTGTATGACATTTTTGCACTGCCTTTATTATGGGAGGGCAAGTGGGGTAGAATTTTACCGCATTTATTTCTTCTATGAGTCATTCTTGTACTGTCCCAGATATCAAAGAGCAAGATTGCTACAATAAAAGCAAGGTTATGCTTTCATTATACTTCTCTGTCTTGAATTTTACTTTGGTTGTTGAAGTAAAACCCACATCTCAGGTTCCTATCATTGTCCTCTAGAATCTTCTTATTTCCTATCTAATAAATTCAAAGCATTTCTCATTTTTGTTGCATACCGTTGTTCTTCAGCAGTTAATACCAATAATTAAGTACTTGTCCTGAGTAAAGGATTTGGTCTCCACTATATTTTGTTTTTACTATAGGGCTATAAACTTTCATTCATAGTATTTTACTTTACAGTAAATGCATTTGCCATTTTTATTAACCTAAATATAGTTCAAGTAATTTGAATGTATGCAGCTTTCACTCACATAATGGACTTTACATCTGAGCTACAAAAAAGCGGAGGAAAACTGCCAGCAAATTAAAAGAAGTTCTCCTCCATCTGGCATTTAAGCTTTCTCCTACAGCTTTTCTAGACATTAATTTGCTTATAGTTTTACAAAGAGAAGAAATGTGAAGACTTATGCTTGCATATCATGCAAATTTGAAAGAAACACAATTCAATCAGTCTCCTTAAGCAGCAATTATCTACTGATTTCAAATCCCTACCCAGCAGAAACATATTACCTTATTGAGACACCTGCAATATCTCAATATTGCAGAAGATTAAAAAAATATAAAAAATTCTTCTCCTGTCCCTATTTTTCTGTTCTTCTGACATTTCAAGTAAGAAGGAAATTATACCTAGAAAATTCATTGGTTAAGCTCTCTTCACCAAGCAGAAGTGTCTACCCTTAGTTTGCAATCAAAATCGGAAATACCCATTGCAGTTACAATGTTCACAGATTGGCTGCTGGCTGGTAGATTGTCCAAAATAGTGATTTCACACATATCAATGGGAAATTTAAAAGCAATTTATTCTTATATATACTTTCAAAGTTATGAGAAACTGAGGTTTTTACAAATTTTGACCTAGGAATTTTAAGGTGACAAGATTGTTGAACAAAAATACAACAGTATTTCTGCAGCAAAATGCACAAGTTTGAAAGCACTACCTCATACACATCAAGTGCTTGGCTCATATGAATTTCCTGATGAATTTTATAAGCCCATACATATAATTTGCTGAATAAATTGTTGGTGTTTTTTTTACCAGTTCAATTGCTCAGTGAAGATTTGCCAAAGATAAGGACCTTTACAAGATTGAAAGATATTCATGCACAGCATTTCTGGTCCAGCAGCCTACCTAACATTGCCTTTCCACTTCATTCAGAACTGTGTTTGGAGATGTTGGAATTATGAAATTCAAAGGTATGGAAGTGGGAGATACTGCTCCTGATAAGATGCTGTTGGTGATAAAGCTGAAGGTTTTATCTCAGATCCTTGATTATCAGTAAAAAAATTGAGCTTTCCTTCAACAAACATTTACAAAACCCTAGACATTTTCAGTGAAGCTTCTCTCAAATTGCCTAGTGCTGCTATTTACAATATTATGTATGGGTTTTGCTGATTACTGAAGTCATGTCTATTACTGTCTTAATATTCATTAGCAGTATCTTTCACTGTATTCCCATTCTCAAATGTCCCCAGTTCTCAACACCAAAAGCTTATAAACACCTTACAAAAATATCCAGCACTTGAGTCAGCATTTGGTGCTTAGCCAATTTTGACAGTTTAATAAATGGCTTGCATTAAGCCATGGCAACTGGACATGCAGTGCTCCCCACAGTCTGGAAGCAGCCCAAACCATTCAGTGCATAACTAATCCTTGTAAGTAGGCATACACAAAGACCTTGTGGAAAAAGACTGATATTCTATACAGACATATCTTTGGAAAACACATGGGAACCTGAACATACATGTTACAGAGTTGAGAATTACACTGAACAAATGCGATATTTGAAAGGAGGATGTGCCCCTGGGTTCCCCAGTCCTTCTGTTTTCGGAGCCCCAGGGAAGGATGTGAATAAATTTCCCCCAGCCTGCCAACTCATCCATTGAAATTTGGCAGTTAGTTTGCCTTGAAATAGGATGGGTGTGGGGTCCTGCAGAGAAGGAGTTACTCTCTTATATATTGACCAACCATATTATCTTGTCAATGAAATTAACTCACCTCAGTTCAAGATTTGATAGCAGAGGGCATCTACAAAGATCTCAATATTACAGATAAATATGTTTAGCTAAATATGCAGAGCAATAATCAATGCATTAATTCTTGCTAGGGTATGTCCATCCTGGTTTGGGATGATAGGAACAAGCTTTTCATATTTTTCTGAGAAATAGGGGAAAGATCAATGAAGATCTGGTTTGAATACCTCATGTGTTTCTGCCAAGGAATTACCCCTTTGGCAGGAAGGTTTTGCTTTGTGACAGTGCCAAATCACAAGCACCACCTTCACTTACACCTGTTGACACACAGGTGCCAAAAAATATAAAACCTGAGACAAAAAGGTGTAGAGAAGACAGCAACTCTAGGTGCTACTGACTGCAAGAAAGGTTGTATCACAGCTGGTGAATGGAAAAGTCATTAAGGCGTAATTGAGTGTCATTAAATCCAGTGTGTAACTTGAGAGTGCAGCCTGCCATCACTCCATGTGCAGACAGTTGATCCACTGGCAAGACAGCCCAAGCAGGAGCTTGGATGGGCTGCAGGCAGGGGCACAGCTGAGTTCAAGGCATGCATTGGGTGCTTTCCCCAGGAAGCTGTCACCTGGTGGGTGATGTATAGCCATGGGTAGTAGGGATGCCAAAACAGGACAAGGAAAATGAGAATTGGTCTGAATTTAATATTCCACATCTTGGGCAACATTGTTGAGGTGGGAAGTGCATCTGCAAATAAAACCTCAGTCCAGAGAGGGTTTGAATATATGATTTACAAGTACCAAATAATCTTAGTAAATACCCTAAAATACCATTAAATTCAATTGGCTTGTTTGTAGAAAGGACCTTTGTAAAACAATGGATAGACTTTCTAAAGCAAGCATATATGTTTCACAAAGGTGAATATATAATTATTATGAAAAATATATTTGCACTAGTAACAGGAGATAAAAAAGGTGGATTTTTTTTTTAGACTGTCTTCTTCATTTTGAATTTTTTTTTTTCATTTTCTAGTTGTTTTGGAAAAATGACCAAACTGTAAAATACTTGTAAAATCAGTAAATTTGTCCCTTTCTCCCTACAGCTTTCCCTTTCCAAGAGTAACTGTTACACAATTTTGGTTCACTAATGTAGCAAACCACAAGAGATTTTAAGGACAATAAGTTAGAAATTAAATATAAGTTAATTTGCAAACGTTTACACAAGGATTTTGATGGGAAGAATTATGGCTGTGCAGTCAAACTAAAATATATTAAATGTTTCTTTCTAAATAAGTCTAACTCAAATTCAGAATTCTGAGCATCCAAGATTAATTTTGTAATGTAGAGATTTACATCCTTTTTGGTGAATAATTGGTGTATCGTTTAACAAACATAATTCCATATAAGAAAGTTAAGAAGAATACCTGTACTAAATCTGGATTTTCAAAAACCGACACCTGACAGAAAACATTGATCCAGTTTTTGTTTTTACTCCCTATGAATAAGCCAACTGATCCCACAAGCTACTCTTTTAAGTCATTAATCCTCTAGGACCATAACTAATTTTTAGGTACATGAGATAAGCACATATTACTGTGATTGCTAAGCAACTTAGGAAGCCTATAGATGTGAAAAAACAGATTTGACAAGATGTGATATTGAACATTAGATATTCTTTTCTGGACTCAATGCACTGTTTTTGCTTGTTTTCTTTAGTAAATTTTTAGTTATCTGTTGTAGAAAAACCTTTAAATGCAAGGAAGAGGAAGGAAGGTATTCTTGCCTGAGACAAAAATGAATAAATGGGTCTATTGTCCACCAGGGTGTCACCAAAAAGAGTATTCCTTTGTCTCCTGGCAGTCAGAAATACTCTAGTTGTCCTGGGTAACCATAAAATGCCTCATCAGCTTATAGTAGTCTGGATGCACTGATGCTTTTCTTGTCTTATATTTTACTGAAACCTGGGTATCTGTCACAAATTTTACTTTCTAAATCCTGTGCCTGTAGTACCACAAACTTTTGCTGCATTTGTTGTTAACTAAATCATCATTTAGTTATAAACACAAGGCTTACCAGCCTTCTTTCTTTGGTGGAATAATTTGTATGAGAAGTGCAATCCCAACTTCTCTCTCTCTCTATCAGATGGAATTTTCACACTCAATCAGTACCTTAAAGCTTCTCCCTAGGCTGCTTTTGTCTGAGGTGTGGGAGCTGGTGCCCCTCAGATGCCTCAGGAATGTGCACAGTGGGTGGCTTATGCTGGCGGGCTTCAGGGGCAGGACTTGCACGGGTCCTGAAGTCACACCACACTATGTCAGCTTCTGAGGCCAACAATTGCTCTGACATTTAATAACAACCTCCAACTAATTTAAAAAATGTGCGTCAGGAACCCAGCCCTATCAATCATCCTCCTCAGTAAGGAGATGGAAGTAGCCCTTTGGCTTGGGTGAGAGCAAATAATCATAAAATACTTCCAGTGCCTGGAGAACTGAAGATCTCTTTATAATGTAAATTTTAAGTAATTCTCTTTAGCCACTAAGCAGCCTTACAGTACACATGAATATAGTATATTCTGGAACTGAAATTTACTATCCATTTCTTTAAAAAATTGGCATAAAATAGACCAAAGAAATAATGGTGTTCTTGACAAGCGATCTTTAAAAACATTTTCTGAGGCTGTTCTTTTTCCAGCAACCTTTTCACATTTGATTAACATTCCTTCCTGTTTTCGGGTTCAGAACGTTTCTTCTTTGAGCTGTGTTGGATCTAAAACTGAAGGAAAGAAAACTCCACAACCTTTGTGATCCTAGGATAACTGACTCTATGAAATTTCTGTGTCTCAATTTTGTCTTGTATGATGTCAAGGCACAGAAAAGATATCCAATTTTTGCATATGATGTCACAGAAAAAGAAAAAAAAAAGAAGCTAAAGCTTTTCAAGCTAAACTTGCTTTGCAGCTAAATACTTTTCAGACATTCCAACACAGCAGGTCAAATATTCTAGGATTATGTTCAGATCTCTCTGAGAGCACAAGAGTTCAATCAAATTACTCCATAAAAGAAAACAAAAGGCAAATTCATTTAGTAGGGATCCCAGAATTTCCCTCAGTTAAAAGTCATGTATTAATAACTGACAGAAAACATTGAATCTGTTTTAGTGAAATAGCTGACACTTTCCCCCACTGGAGACATTAACAATACTACTCCAAATATTTGTGTATTAGGCTGATGTAATCTTTCAGTTACCCGGAAATGTCTTGGGCACAGGGGATTGTGTACATGTATTATTTAGCAGACAAAATGCTGTATGGCCACAAAAAGCTTCTTGCAAGCACTAGGATGAGGTCTCACATGCTTCTGAGATGCAGTCTAAATAGGAAGGTGGTGTCTAGGAATGTGTGGACTTTCCATAAGTAATGTCTTAACCTACCCGTTTTAATTAAATCAAAGTACTCTAAGCACTTTGCAACCCTACTGCAGTAATAGCAGAGGTATAATCTCCAAACACACAGAGAGAAATCTTGTGTTCTTATTTGATTTTTTTTTTTTTTTTTTGTATTTTACAATGAAATGTATTATGGCTTGGGACAGAAGTGTGAAGAATATGATGAAATTTTGGGTGTCACAATATGCAAATACACTAGAGAGTGTCCAAAGGAGGGAAATATGGATGGTGAAGAAATTTCAGCTCTGAGTTACGTTTTAACTATCCCAGCTTTGCATTAAAGTCCTGACAGCAACCATCATTAATCACTACGATTTAAAAAATAAAACAAACAAAAATAAAACCAGAACAATGCAAACAAAAAACAACTGGAAACACCAGCAAAGCTTGTACTGTGAGATAGTGACATTAAATTGGCTTTTTTGTTTAAAAACTCAAAGGAATAGCTTCCTGGATTCTGTCACTCCTTAGGATAGTTTGTCATTGATTTTTTCATTCTCTGCTTTTGCTTTTAAGGAGTTTTCATTTTCTGCCTCACCAGATTTGATCCAGAACTTAACTATTGCTCCTTAAATGGTCACAGAAAAATACTCAGGTTGACACTGCTTGCATGTTTTTAAAGAGTTTGTCTCCCAATTTTCTATTCCACGATAATTCAGAAGTTTTCCCAATTTATTTAGTGGTGTCTGAATGACGTGTAAAAGATAAGATATCCATAGTGAAGATAATGTGCCAATGGAAAATTTGACAAGAGTCCCACTATAAGTGTTTGAACTCAGTAGGCATCAGTTAAAGTTTGGCATTAATCACATATATGTAAGGAGCATTTCCATAGGAGTTCAGAGAACACCAGAATCAGTCTAATCTTCAGCCCCTGGGCAGGTCCAAAGACCCCAGAAAGATGGAGGGGAGGATTGTATAACAGCATCTAGAGAAATGAGGAAGGCTGAAAGAAATAGAGTCCTTTCAGAGAATATAAGCATAGAGAAAGAATTTATATACTTCAAAATTACTTTTCTGGGTTTTTTGGAATCCTGATAAAAAGTTATTTATGCTTAATTGTCAATCTTAAAGTGCATTGGTTGAGGCTGTCTCTGTGTTTTGTCAGATAACAACTAAGGAAAGGCTGTGTCAATCTAGAGTAAGAAACCAGTTTATTCTTGCTGTTTGGTGTAATGGAAAAGAAGTAAAACTGTACATTGTAAGGAGTGAATGGCTGTCTTTGCAGGTGTTGCTAAGGCTGTCTGTAATGCCCACATACAGTCCCATGGAAAATGAGATTAGATTCCAACTACTCTGGCTCCGTTATTAGGTGGATAGTGAAGATATGTGTTGCAGCCCAATAGTTTCTGTATTTCAAAAGTGGTACTATAGCAAGACACTTGTGGACCCCTGCCTGTAGATCTCCCTCTCATCAGATTTCTCTCTGCCTTAAATTCACTCATGGATTTCAAATGTTTTTTACTCATATTATGGTATATGTCAAACTAAAAAGCCTGTTAGATAGAAGGAAAAGAAAAGGTGTTTGTACTAAAAACCCAAATAAAGACAATATACACACTCTTTGTTCTTGAGGGAAGGTAAAAGGGAAGCAGCAGCGCATAAGGGTTGAAAAAGACCTTGTTCTGCTGGGAGAATTGATGTGTCTTTTCTCAGCAAGGGAACTTGTAAGGCCATATGAAACTGGTGGACAACATTTCCTTGTTGGAAACAGGAGCTGCCTCAGTCTTTTGTCTTGAGCACAAATGGCTTTAGAGGTGTCTTGCCCCCCAGTGCTGGACAGCAGATCAGTGCAATGTTGTCTGTGAGGGGGATGCAAATCCTGTACCCACCTCAGGGTTCCTTCTCCAAGTGTCTGACAGGCATCCAGCTCACTTGGCAACCTGTAAGTCCCGGGACTGCAAACTGCAGACAACTCTCCTCCATGATTTTCCTTCCAGGAATGCCCAGCTGTGCACACAGGTATTGTACCACTGACTGTCTGCTGGCCACTCAGCCACAAGCCCTTAGATAAAGAATCCTGGTTTATACTTATATAAAAATATAAGATTAAAGTATCAGATTCCTAGGAACTGCAAGGCTGCTATAAACCTTGATGTGTGTCTTTGCATGTGCAATTTGGTTTGGTGTAACAAGAGCATTTTAGAGAATGGAAAATCATGTTATCTCGTTGGGAACTTTGACCTCTGATTACTTCAAAAATTATTATGAATTTTGAAACATCTTCATTATACCTGAGATATCTGAAAGTTATTTTCTTTCCTTATTGTTTCCTATTTTTCAGTTGTGATAAATTATGGCAATCTGCATTTGAGGAATTCATATTACTTCACTATAAGCTGTATAAATCCAGAGAGAAGTGCTAGCAATTTTATGGTGGGTTATTCTGCAGTCAGCAATAGAGAGAGGCAGCAGAGAAAGGTGTAGAATTGGACAATTGAAGGACAATTGAATTGTTAAAGTTACCACCCAGGCTGTGATGCTAGAAATCAATACTTGACATGGTAACTTCAAATCCAGTAGATAAAGACACAATGATTGTGGTATCCAGCAAAAATACAAAGGAGTCTCTTGAACAACCTCCAGTGACTGAGCAGTGGATGAATGTACAAAGATAAATTTGAAAATTTTGGGCAGGAAAAGGAGTGAAAAATTGTGTGATCTGTAAAAAAAGTACATCTATAGGTTTTCAAAATTCACTTTTTTTGCAGCCTGGTAACTTTCCCATCTATGAACAAAGAGCTCTTGTTTCTGCTTAGCAAAAGTAACGTGGTACAACTTTGTGTTTAATACAGCGCCTGCTTGCCTTGCTGTACAAAAAAATCCCCCAAACAGAAACCACAAACAAATCCAACCCACTAAATCCAGTACCTGAGCAGCAGTCACTTCAGAACAGCTGCTGAACCACTGAAGCCTACTTCAGTGGGCTTGCTTGCCTCTCCAGGAGCAGTTAGGCTCCCTGATCTCTCTCTCTCTCACTTTGCTTTTTATCTTCAAATCTTAGTGGAAGATTATTGCTTATTGCTAGTCACAGATTTAGGACTTGGGGAGCTTGTCAGAGTTTTTCCAGAGAGGGAAAAATAGATGAAGACAAAATAAATTCTTGCACTGAATCTGCCTAACTCAGGGATTTTTAACAGGTGTCCAGTGATTCTGTGGGCACTGGTGGACAACTTCTAAGGCCATATGAAATCTGGTGGACAACTTTTTTCTTATTTGAAACAAACTAAAAAAAAAAGGGAGGAGAGGAGAGGAGAGGAG